>JAUJYT010000480.1:0-18472 GCA_033996565.1 Nanhermannia nana
AAAAAAGCTCCCATTGTTACACTATATGAGCTAAAAAGTTATTTTAAGATAGAGAAGAGTATTTTGTACAGTATGTTAATTATTAATTATTTTCATTTTTATCTTCAATTAGTTAACATTTTGTTGAAAATGATAAATAAGTTTTTAGTGCATAAAAATTGAGTTAAATAAGTAAAGCCTCCAGAATATGAACTAAAACACTCACAAAATTGGGAGAGAATAGGAATATAAACTGTTTATTTTGATAATGGATAAAAGGAACCCAAATAGGAAGAATAAATGCATCACTTTTGATACAATATTCTTTTATTAAAGAGGAATATAATTCATTGAGATCTAAGATTGACATTAAATAATGGAATAGAATTATTTAAATGATTATGGATTCGTCACACAGTATATTAAGTTTCTAATAAATTTATTCGAATAGAATGTAAATTTAAAAATTAATGTTTCTTAAAGTTAAACACAAATAAGTAATGCTTAAGTTTTTAGCCTAAATTCCGCGTAATATTCTTTTGAAGCGAATTCTTGAAAAGTTTTATTTTTTGTAAAAGGAACTTTTCAAGAGCAAAATCCAATAAGTTTTGTGATAAAAATTAGTTTTTTATTCATTAAAATAGTAAAATAGAGACTTAAACATAAGGATAATATGGCTAAAATAGAGAAAAATAGGGACTTTCAAAATTATTTTTCCCTATAATTACGGACTCATTTGGTATTATGGCGCCTATTCTCGATGATTTTAGAACCTAATTAAAGTAGAGCAGCCCTATTCTGGAGGCTCTAATAATAAGTTATGATTAGATAAGGATGTAAGGCGACAAATATGAAAAATTCACCTTATTTTATATCCCCTTTTATCAAACAAGATATCTCAATATCAATGATAAAGTTATGAACTCATAATTTGACTTATACTTTGATACAGTACAGTATAACTTTGATAAGTGAGATATCTTGCTTCATAAGAGGGGATATAAATTAAGGTGAATTTTCCATATTCATCGCCATATGTAATCATGATTTAGCAATCTTACTTTTAATAAAGACTCATTTTTCAAGTATTTTAGTTATTTTTAAAACTCTTCGTACACTTAACTAACAGATCATTTAAAAAATTTTTTACTTTTCATACAAGACAAGGTTTGAACCTACATTTATTAATTTACAATATACTCAATATGAAATAGATAGAAGTTCATTGGTACCATTGGTACTTCTATCTATTTCATATTCATCTATTTAATCAATAATATCAATTATCTAACGATTTTTTTGTTTATTTTGGCAAAAATTATTTGAGTGATATTGTGTGAAACCTCAATAAGACTGAATGATAAAGACTTTAATTTAATTTACCAATTTTTAACAGCAAAATCCAAAATGAAATAAAGTTAAAAGCCTATATAGTTTCAAATTACTTTCTTTCTGATAGTGATTCTCGAGATCCAAAATGTTTTATTCTGTTTAATTAATATTTGAATGAAGGCTTGATTGCAAAACTTTCTAAAATATATTACATATTATGAAAAATGATGAGTTTGAAAATATGAGCGCTAAATCATACATCTTTAGCATTGATATTCATATCGCAAGCCTTAACATGCGTTGAGTGTAAAGCATTTGTCAACTATTAATCGAATCGATTAAAGCGCACACAAAAACAAATGATGTCTATGGTTGGTGTCAAACAAATATTTATGTTTCTCCAATAATTTATTGAAATACAATACAATTAACAGTTGTAAGTGAAGTATTTATACATTGCTATTGGCTTCTGTTCATGTGAAGATTGATGAATGTTTCCCCTTATTCTTGTATGAGTTCTATTTTCTGAATCTGGTTTAAAATAGACGAATCACTTGGTTGTACTGTACAGTAGTGTAGATGTACAGTAGTGTGCATTATACAATACTTGCTGAGAACATCGTAATAACAATTTTCTTCTAAACTTCTGAACCATATACTGATGGAAAAAACTTTTATATGTGTTCTTTAATTGATTTTATATATCAATTAAATAAGCAAAATATACTTAATTTTACAGATAATTAGTAAGATTAAAGCTTAAGATATTTGAGTTAATTTTAAATTAATGTTTATGATAGTTCTCATATGTAAACCCAGTTTTTTTCTTTAAAATTAAAGAAAAACGTTTTTTTAATTTCATAAGAATTTTAAAACATATAATTCACTAAATTTTTAAATAATTTGAATATAACCTCACAATACATTATTTAAATATGCGAATAATTATCAACTCAGTGGTGCAATTCTCAAAATAATGATTTTCTGCCGTCTGTTCATTAACGAAATTGTTATGCTATACTATATTGTTATACTTTGAAAATTTACATACATTAAAAATTAATTGTGGGGACTTTTCGCTGAATAATAATTATGTCTTAAATCGAACATTTAGATCAATAATGGAAAATAATGGGTTCACTTCTAAATAACTGCTCGTCAGGCAATAGTAATTCAATTTGTTTATTGATTTTTCGATTTTATTCTAAACCAAAAGAAGTGCAATGAAAACTCATGTAACGACTTCTCACGCTTTCGTATGTGATTACAGAGCTGTTTATAATTTCTGAAAATCCTCTTTGAAAGAGAACTTTTTAAAGATGAATTGATTGGTTCTGTGATCAATACAGTAGATATTGAGATAAAACCAACGTAGAGGTTGTCTCAGACATGCTATTTTATAATTAAATTTTTTAAATAAAACCGAATTAAACCTCTGTCTAAGACCAAGTCTATGATCAATAATTATTATGATAACACTGATCTAATGATTACCTGCGCTTTGTAAGCAAATAAAATAACTTTGATTTAAATGATTGGATAGTGATTTGAGCAACTTTTATAAGGTTTGCATGTCTTTCATTACTCAGCTCTAAAACTAACGAAACTTGATCTGACAGAAGTAGGTATGTTTTCAAACTAATTTGTAAGTTTCAAAACCATTTTTACTAAATTGATAAATTTTTGGTTAAAAAATGATTCATAATTTCTGTTTTAATGTTTCTTTTCATATACCGCCAACTCTGCGCACAATGATTGTCAGTTCTCAACGCCTAAAAAAAGTTTGGCATTCATTGTTCAAAGTTAAAGCTCTGAAGTGAGCTTTTGTCTGCTTAATTGGTTTGACCTTCAAATACCTGAGACTTCAGAGTTCTATAAATTAAGTTATGTAACAAAAATCCCAAATATAAATTGTATTATTGTGTCAATGATTTGTTTAACACAAATCACTTACGTCTTAATTCATCCTTTAATGCTCTCATTTTTATTTATTTAGTAAGAAAATAAATAAATTAAATAAAATACTTGTGTATATGCAGTGATTCATCGGACATATTAAGGCACTAGTTGTCAATTAAATGGCATTCATATAAATAATAAAATACTTTGAAAACCTATTGTACTATTCTATAAATGGAGTCATTGTTTAATCAATTCATACGCGTAATTACGAGTTAACTTTCTTTTGAGTGAGTCTGTAAGCATTGAAAGCTCACCAAATGTGACCCTAAGGGATAAAACTTAGACTTTGAAAGCTTGAGATGTGCCTTAACTTTAAAGCTTGATCAGCACTTTGATCTCTGCAGAAATGAAATAGAGTAATAGCGACCGCAATCTAAAAACCACTGCCTTATCGTTGATAATAATAATAATAGACTGCGATTATAAATCATTCTTTGATAAACAATTACATTATACTGTTTATTGTATAGTAAGAGCTTAAGACCAGGTGCCGTTTGTGCCTAAGAGAACATTGAAGCCATTGGGTGATGACAATCAAACTAATAATATTTTGAGTGCACAAATTGGATAATAGAAAATAATGCCTTTAATGCTTTCATGCTAACAATGAATCTAATTCTAAAGATTAACATTCCGTATGAGATAAAGAAGCTGTCGGATAATTACCATTTAAATTAAAGCTTACAGTTGAGTGAGAGTTGATCACTATTTAGTGACAGACAGGCAAACAACAAAGTCAAACTATTCTTAAACTATTAAATTTAGACATTTTCTATATATATTATTGTTTTCGTTTATACGATAATTAATGACTGGTTTTTTAATGCAAATAAGATTTTGCATAATGTGGTCAATTAAATAATTCGGGATTTGGGTATAAATTTAAACAGATATTAAATTTGTATAAATTTGTTATACATTAATGCTGTCATTGTTGAGCTGATTTGATTAAAGCAATTATTTGAATTTGAAGCCAATTGAAAAAATATAACATAATTTGGGTTTATTTATTTAAGTCAAATAAAAATTTATTTAAATGTTGGATAATTAAAGTGTAAATTTTAATTTTTCGAATAATTTTTGAGTTTCAACACTTTGAGCGTAATTTAAGAAACAATGATCATATTAAAAAAATGATAGCCTTACCAAACTTCATGTTACTTTGCTTGAGATTAAATATACGGTAAGAGACAGAAGTTTATTTTTTAATGATAATGATGGGAATTTCACATTGAGTTGTATGCGTACAAATTTTCTTCTGATAATTAAATTTAGATTTTCATATTATAAAAAGCTATTAATAAAAAAGGGAATATAAATGATGTTTTGGAATAAATGAGACATAAATCTAAATGTTTCAAAATATATGTCGTTAATTAATTCACTTATCAATTGAGGTCATATTACACAAATTTTTGAAACCAAATACTGTATTCAGTCATTACTTTTTAGTGTTTCAATTAGAGAAATTGAAGTGAGACCAAGAGTGAAGATAATTTATCTGTTAATGGCTCAATACTAATAAACGTAATAAACAAGTCGAGAATACTTCAAAGTGTTTTCATTAAATATATTTGAAAAAAGGGTGACATTAATAATAAAGTAATTTCTGTTGAGATTTGTTTGACATAATCATAAATAAAAAGATATAATAAACAAAATCTATTAAAGAGCTTTAGTTTTGTAAAATAAGCCAAACATACAGTATATACTGATAATACTAATGTTCTATAAGACTTTCTGAGGTTTTAACAGCAGATCAATAAACCTGTGATAATCATAAACTGACTCGAGAGAGTCATTATTGTCTCAATTCTGTATATCTACTATTCTGGAAAAAATGCCGATTAAATGTAACATTAAATTCAATAGCATTTCATATAAAAAAAGTTATGTAAGCTTTAAGAATATTAAGATAAATGTGTTTTTTACAATTGGTTTGGATTTATGCTTATACTGTACTGAATAGTGAAGTTGAAGTGAAGTCAAATTGTAATATTTGACATAACACAGAGTTGGCGTCTCTCACGTTTTTAGCTTTAATCAAATCCTTAAATTGTATTTTGGAACAAATAGCAGAAATGCATCAGACGTTTTAGCATTTGTAGCAAATATTATTAGTAATTGGAGTGCTTTTTCTCAATTCAAATGCATTTGTTGCGCAACAAAAAAATAATTCTCGAGTTCAATAGTGTCAATAAGATGTATTTATGAAAAAATTATGTCGAAAACATCTCGAGGTTACAGAAACGAGTTTATAATGTCGTGTAAAATGTCATTTTTAGCGCAATCATTGCTTTAATTTAATGTCCAGTCAGGACATACATCATAACAGTGATAAGTTATCCTAAAATCAATGCATAAAATTATTATATTAACGAATATATAATAGAAAAATAGGACTAATAATCGAAAAGTTCCTTAAATCAAATATGGCTTATATTTAATTAGTATTTACAAAATGAGAAAAGTCAGCTTCAATTTCTTTCCTCTCCAATTATAAGTTACTCAAACTTTTTTTTGTACATTTCCTTCTTCCCAACTGAGAACAATTTGGTCAAAATCCTGGAATCTATTAGTTTATATCCTATATTAGCGTTCTGTATATCAACTTAACGTCAAATGTGGGCAGAGGGAGAATAGGGGGAAACGGAACAGAACCTCAATCTCGTATTGAACGCATTCAAATATTGAGTCAGCCCTGAACTGAGCCTCTATAGTACTAAAGTTTCATTAGTTGCAAATGCATAGCAGTACAACTCGCGAGTCAGTACAGTATAATTGTTCTAAAACTAATACATGTTTAACTCATCCCCTCTTTACATAACTTTTGATCATTTGTTTCGATAAATTTGTTAATAAATACTAAAAATAAACATTTTCCCAACCATTAAATGCAATCTTATATAAAACTTTGAAATAAGCGATAATAAAAGCTATAAAAGTGATTCCGATTAACTATTTAAGAGCTTAAAACATTTTTCTTCTTATGGTTTTATTTAATTTGTCTCAATATCTGAAAAGATGTGATTTAATATTCTTGTGAAATATACTTTTGAATAGACTAACACATAAAGAGAATGTAATATTAGTATTTTTATAGCGATAGAGACGATAGCGAAATATGGCGTGCTATCCATTTCGTGATCTGTTAGCGAAAGGTAGTTCTGCCTGTTTTGTGATACATCTCATAAGACTCTACATAATTGGGTATTAAAGCGAATGAGAGACAGAATAGAGAGATATGAGAGACCATACCATACAAATGGAAAGAATAGCAAAAGCTTTGGATCCGAGTGAGAAATGCTGTCCTCCCTATTAGTTTGTATGAGTCGA
The DNA here is from genome assembly GCA_033996565.1 of Nanhermannia nana. NCBI lineage: Eukaryota > Metazoa > Arthropoda > Arachnida > Sarcoptiformes > Nanhermanniidae > Nanhermannia > Nanhermannia nana. Next base: position 6,610 of record JAUJYT010000480.1, read on the forward strand.
GCCCAACACTTGGCATCGATTTTATGTTAGGATTGCCTTCATATGTGTTTCTATGTGTAGCTCAGCTTTCCATATATTATAGCAATAGTGCCTCTCAAGAGTCACATTTGAAAACATAGCAAATATCAGTCTATTTCACAATAGTATTCGTTATGGTTGTGATGTTGTGCGCATTGCATTGCAATACATTGGATTGCGTTGGATTGGATGGCATTCTGTGTTGCCTTCACTCAAATTCAGTTTGAATTACAAGTCTGTGTGATTGGACTCACCATTGCGTGACTGATCGCCACAATCACGAGATTCACGAGAGTCACCACTTTTTGCATTCATTACAACATTATTTTCATTTATTATCATATTTTTGATCAAATTCTCGATATTTTGAAATTAATTTATTATTAATTATAATAATTGATAAAACTTTTTAAAGTTTATCATAAATAATGGTTAAAAAGAAGAAAATGGTTTCTCCAGAAGTATTGTCTATTAATTTATTATATATTTAACTAATATTATAATTAATGTATAATTAATGATATTTTTTCTCATTAGAAACAAAATAGTTCGACAATTAGTTCGAATTCAAAAGAAATAAATAATGAGATGACAAGTGAGGGCACAAGTGATCAACAATCAGACCAAACATCAAACATATTGACCGCTATAAAGACGCCTCCATTCAAAAGCCGTCAATTTATGGCCAATCGTTGTCAGAGCAGTTCCAAGAAGTCGAGGGTTTGGAAGAATCTCAAGCAAATACTGGCCAGTGATAAGACAGTGATCAGTGGTGTCTCTTATGCCTCATTAGATTCTCCACAATCCACAAAACCGGCCAAAAGGTATTCGGATTTAAGTGGACTTCCGGCCAAATATAGAGACCCGACAACCCATCTCTTGTATCATAATTCAGATGAATTCGCACAGATCAGGATGTTTTCAACTGATATTATTAATGGATATTTAGAGCTTAGAAAAGCTAATGCTTAAGACCTCTATTTGTATTGTACTGTATATACAATTCTTCATTCTATTTATAACTTATTTTAATTGAGATTCTAATTAAAGATTTACATAAATTGTAAAATAATTGCAATAAAACTTAACATAAGTTTAATTCATTCAATTTAATTATTAGAGAAAAGTTTTAATTTACAAAATTTACGAATAATTTAGAGTATTGTATAAGTTATTTAATAAGAAAAAAGTAAAAATGAATAAAATAATGAATGGAATCAATCGTTTCTTGCAATTTCGGTCTTATACTTATTAATGGTATCTTTTGCTACTTTGAGTCTATCCTTAAGGTCTGCGATTTCAAGTCTCACTTTGTTCTTAGCACTTAATATGGTGTTCAAAGTTCTCTCTTTTTTATCTTCGAAATCAGTTTCATGTCTGACAGGCCCTAAAGTGAGCTGTCGTGTGGACGACAAGAGCTGTTGCATCATAACTGACGGGTCAACGAATATGAGTTCGTCGTAGAATTCAGAGACCAAATGCTTCTTAAGGTTTATCACATTATTGTCCGTTTGAAACAATTTCAAGATATGATATATAGTGACCGGTCTTTCGTTGGGGTCCAAGAAATAGATTTTGATGACAATCTCGAACTCTCCCCAACCCGTTTCGGTCACTTCATAGGGAGGTTTTGTGACCACTCGGTTCTGGTTCTGATAGCTTTCATGCAGTTTGAAGTGAACTTTCTTGACGTACGGAGACATGTCTTCATTCTTGTATGGCTTGACATACACTGTCCACTGATGTGTGTGTCCATCGTCTTCTCTCTTTTTGCCGAAATATCGCGCAATATTTCCATAAACAATAGGCTTTACAATTGTGGTGCCCTTTACTCGACCGCCTGAGTCAGGTCCGTATTCACTCATTTTTGACTTCAATGATACCATTTCTGTCATGATTTCAACGTTTTATTTATTAATAAATCTTCAGTTATCTGTCAATACAGTAATCAATTCATAAATCTCTGCTTTATTTGAATTTAATTTTGATTTCGTTTTCCAAACAAAACTGTTTTATAATAATTTCACACAAATTACGTCTCAATTATTATTTATTTAATAAATTAAAGGCTTTTCTCTTTGGACTTAAACTTCTCTTTAAATAAAGTATTTCATGAATTTATGTCAATATTAGACGTCATTTATCTGAGTCAACACTCAAACAGTCGAGAGGTGTCTATCAGTAAAAGTATTTTATAACTATATATAATAAATATAAATATATTATAATTTTAATTATTAATAAATTTATAATTTTAGTAATTTTTAGTCAAACCAATGGTTTATTTAAAATAAATTTAAAACAGTTAACAAAATATATATAAATATTAACATTAATAATGAATAATAGCAGTCATGAAAACAATTGCGGAGAGAATGCGGAGAACGAGACAAACAGTGCAATCATTAATACGAATATGAGGTTAGCGTTCACTCACTTATTATTATTATTATTACGAATATTATTAATATAACATTCATTTATTTGCAATCATTTCATTACTTTCTTTTTTTAATTAAAAAAATATTATTTCAATTGATTTGTTAGTAATGATGTATTGATTCATATGAAATGATTTGAAATATATTTATATTTATAGTAAAAATGCAGTAATAAGTGACGCAAATGATGGAAATAATGTTAAAAAAAGTAAGAATAAGAGTAAGAAATCAAAAAAGAATAAACAGACGAACGAGTCATTGAGTCAACAGTTAAGTAATGAGAAGAACACAATCGATGGCAAAGAGTCGAGTAGTGTTGAATCGCATACAACGCATGCCAGCGATGGTGCCGTTGGTGGCGACTCTTCGCAAACGGCTGACTCTGAAGAACTCAATGCCTGGACTTATAACAAATTGCAAGACATTAAGAAAGCGGTAGAAATGCTTAATTTGTGCGGTGGCGGACCTGCGAAGACACCCGAGGACGCCATGAAGAAGAGGTATGACTTTTGGGACACTCAACCGGTGCCAAAACTGGATGAGACGCCGGATGCGAATGTGCCCATTGAGCCAAATAAGAGCAAAGAAGATATTAAGAAAGATTCACTTAATCTTCCGCAAGGATTTGTTTGGGACACACTTGACATCAATGATGAATCCATTGTAAGTGATATTTATATGTCTTCTCTGTTAATGCAAATAAATTAATGATAAACTATTGATTGACAGCTAAAAGAGTTATATATGTTGCTCAATGAGAACTATGTGGAAGACGACGACAATATGTTTCGATTTGATTATTCGCCTCAATTCCTTCATTGGGCGCTTAAGCCTCCCGGTTGGCAAAAGGAGTGGCACTGCGGGGTCAGAGTCGCCAAAAGTAATAAATTGGTCGGATTTATAAGTGCTATTCCGGCAAAGATTAAAGTTTATGATAAGTCAGTTTCATATACTGTATAACTTTTTGTTTACTATTACTAATTGACAAAAATTTATTTGAATTAAAGAGTCCTTAAAATGGTTGAAATCAACTTTCTTTGTGTCCATAAGAAGTTGCGCTCCAAAAGAATGGCTCCCGTTTTGATTCGAGAGATTACCAGAAGAGTAAATCTTTTAGGAATATTTCAAGCCGTTTATACTGCGGGCGTATTTCTGCCCAAACCAGTGGGCACTTGTCGTTATTGGCACAGATCCATCAATCCAAAGAAGTTAATTGAGATTAAGTTTTCTCACTTGAGTCGCAATATGACAATGCAGAGAACGGTCAAACTCTATAAACTGCCCGATGATATCAAAACCATAGGATTTAGAAAATTACAGACAAAAGATGTAAAGAAAGTGCAAAAATTATTGGCCAACTATCTTAACAAATTTGATTTGGCGCCGACTTTCGACTATGAAGAAATGGTGCATTGGTTTACTCCGAGAGACAATGTTGTCGATAGCTTTGTAGTCGAGGTATTCTTTAATTGAAATTATAAACAAATTTGATTTGAAATGATTTAATTGAATGAATTGTTAGAGACAAATAAAGGAGGGAAAGAAAGGCGAAACTCAAATAATAGGATTCGCGAGTTTCTACACATTGCCCTCAACTGTAATGCATCATCAGGTTTACAAAAGCATAAGAGCCGCTTATGCTTTCTATTGTGTGGGCTCTGATGATGTCAGCCTTTATGATATCATGCAAGACGTCTTAATTGTAGCTAAAAATGTGAGTCAATTCTATTAATGCATACAATTATAAGTTTTATTAATTAGCATTAATTTGAAACAATAGGCTGGATATGATGTTTTCAATGCCTTAGACCTTATGGATAATAAAGAATTTCTTGAGAAACTTAAGTTTGGTGTTGGAGATGGAAATCTACAGTACTATCTCTTCAATTGGAAGTGTCCGCCTCTTACGCCAGAAAAAGTTTGTTTTCACTTAATATTAAATTGATTTCACTTAACATTCATTCTTTTTTAACATTAAAACAAATTCTTATTCTATTTACAGATCGGTCTTGTATTACAGTAAATGATTTTACATTATATTTCAGTCAATAAGTTGAGCGATAAGATGATTTGTGGCACTATTTTCAATGCTTATTGAGGGCATTTGTCAGATACAAAGATTCACTCATGTTTTGCATTACATGTGGTAAATCTGGTCAATATTTAGGAAATATAAATAATATTTACATATATTGTTGTATTACTAAATTTAATAACTTTTAATTTGAATCTTTTTATATTAAAAGTCAATTTATTTGTCGATTAAGTGTTGACTTATTTATTTCTACTGAAAAAATTATGGTACTTAACACTGACTTAAAGGTTTGTTACATTTGAGCCAAAATTGAAATAATATTTGAATAAAACTATTAAAAAATTAATAAAGGAAATAATGATGGATCACGCCTTACGCACCATTTCATATATTGCTGATATCGGGGATCTTTTAGTTCTAATGGCGAGAAGACGTGTCTTGAACAATATGGAAGACCCGACAGAATCGAGTATCAAAAGGATTCCCAAAATGATTTGTCATGTGTTTGAATCAGAAGAGGCGCAATTCATAGCACAATCGATTGGTCAGGCATTTCAAGTGGCTTATATGGAATTTCTTAAGGCAAACGGTATTGAAGACAGCAGTTTTGTAAAAGAAATGGATTATCAGGAAGTTCTTAATTCACAAGAAATATTTGGTAATGAACTCGAAATGTTTGCCAAAAAAGAGAAACAGAAAGAGGTATATATTTATAATTAACAATGCTTTCATTGAAAACACTGTTTGTGTGTCATATGCAGGTAATTGTGCCCAAACAAAAGGGCGAAATCTTAGGTATGGTTATTGTCGAATCGGGATGGGGTTCAATGTTGCCAACGGTTGTTATCGCAAATATGGCACAACAAGGACCCAGTGCTAGATGTGGTCAACTCAATATAGGCGATCAGATTATTGCTATAAATGGTGTCAGTTTAGTAGGTCTGCCCCTCTCTACATGTCAGGCATATATCAAGGTATTGACAATACATGTTTGAGTATTAATTACTCTTAATTTAAATCTAAACCAATTGTCTGTTTAAACAATTTTCTCCAATTAAATGGTCTATTTAACTATCATTTGATTGTTTTGTAATATTTAGTATTAAATATATTTTTTCCAAATTTAGAATACAAAAAATCAAACGGTTGTAAAGTTTACAGTAGTTCCGTGCGCTCCTGTGGTCGAAGTCAAGATAAAAAGACCGGATACTAAATATCAACTGGGATTCAGTGTTCAAAATGGAGTCGTGAGTCCTATTAAAGCTTAACTCATATTTAATTTTTTATTTGATTATAATTTTTATTTATTTTATTATTTGAAAGATCTGTAGTTTATTGCGCGGGGGAATCGCTGAAAGGGGAGGAGTTCGAGTCGGCCATAGAATTATTGAAATTAACGGACAAAGTGTATGAATTAATTTCACTCAAATTTTTTAATCGCATTGAATTTTTTATTATTAAAACAGGTGGTGGCTGTGCCTCACGATCGTATCGTTAATCTATTGGCTACTTCCGTAGGAGAAGTATGTTCTCTCTTTTGTCAGTTTATGACATACTTTAATTGGTTTTAATTTGAATCTCTTCTCAGATACTCATGAAAACAATGCCCACTTCAATGTTTAGATTATTGACAGGACAAGAAATGCCTACTTATATGTAAAAGTGATTATACTGTATATCAAATGATAACTTGGAATTGTCTTTAAATGAGGCGCATTTACTTTATCATATGATTTGATTAAACACCCAAAAAGTTGTGCCTTCTTTGGTAAACAAGCGTAGCGTTCATTATTCTAATGCTAAATGGGTTTAATCTATTGAAATACATTCTTATATTATTACAATGTTTGTAATTTTGTTAGTTTTATAACTTTTGAGTTCTTGACTAATTTGAAAGAAATATTTTAAAATCACTGAAATTAAATTGGATTTACATCGATTCAAATTTAATTAAAAATGAGAACTAAGCTGAAGAATACTAATGAGAATAAGGCTAATAATAATTTGATTTTCACTAAAACAAGTCGACAATATTTACAAAGATAACTGACCAAAGAATATTTCCATAAAATATCTTATACTATATTAAGAGTTCGTACTAAACATAATTCATTGTGTTTTTTAACAGTAAACTCAGTTCATTGTAAGTCATAAATTATTAAATATCTCCAATTCGAGTCTTAACTCCCAATGCAATGCCTCTATTAATTGTGCAATTTTTCTGTTTGATTGTAAGTGCATTGGTCTGACCTAAAAGTATATATTAATGTTTTAAGTATTTATTATTAATAAATTGATATTAAAATTCTAAAACAATTTTTCAATCAATTGAAAATTATTTGAATTATCAATTTCTCATTTATTAAAGAATTTTAATAATTCTATAAACAGTTTCCTTTGAATCATATTTTGTAAGTCAAATTGTTTTTATTTTTTGCACAAATTTTAGTCTCAAAAAATGTAAACTTTTTTCCTCTCACACACCACTCTCAGTCAGCTCTCAGTAGGGAAGGATTTTAGTGCCGCTCTGATCTTCAATTCTGCTCCATCTAAAAAATTAATTAATTATTGTTGTTTAAAGTTAATATAATATTAGTAGCAAATAGCGTCATAGAGGTCAGATACTGACCTTTAAAATTTAAAGTTTCAATTACGAGTTTTTGTTGTATTTTAGAAAACTATAAATTTGTTTTAGTTTACAGTTTACATATGTTTGCATACTTAACATTCTTAAGTTATTTATTTAATAAATTTAAAAATGAAGAATAACCCCCTTGTTAGGGTTGAATTGGGAGAAGTTGGTAAATAATTTTTAAAATTAGTTTTATAATTGTTAAACCACTATCAGGATTACAATCCAGAATCATGTCCATCCTTTCTCAGTGAATATCCTTTGATTCTCAAAATATCTGAAGATTTAGATTGATTTCAAATTTAAATAATTAGAAAACCTTTTGTAAACTTCTATTATTGGTAATTATTATAGTATCATTAGTGCCGTACCCAAAAATTTTTGGTTGGCAATAGTACTGTTGTATCAATTTCAAAATTTAGTTTGAGTTCCAATTCTAGTTCTAGTTCCTAAAAATAGGTTTGAGTTCCAGTTCCAGTTCCCGCAAAAATTTGGTTTGAGTTCCAGTTCCAGTTCTAGGAATTTAGTTACTGCGTGGTGTAGTTGTGGGGTTTACTGGAAGTGCTTAGGTTGTAGACAATGGCACATCTTAGGACACATTTTAACACATTTTGAATATAATAGAAAACTCTTTATTCAAATATACAGTTAGTTATGGGAAAGCAGTAGTTCATTCAGTGATATCAAGTTTAAACATCAAATGAATAGTTTTAAATCTAACTTAAAGTTAGTGACAATCAAAGCCTCTGAATGAGGACTTGCTGTAAAGCAGTCGAAATGCTAGCATTTGGTAACTGTAAAGTGCTAAATACTAAATTTTAAAAAATTTTAAAAAATTGTCAAAAAAGTCAAAATAAAAAATATTTAAATAATGCACTATTTAAGAAACCTAAAAACCAATATTAAAAGAAACGATTTTCTCTTTTTAATTAAATCCACTATAAAAGCAGAGAATTGAACTAAAACTCTAACACATGTTATGTTAGAGTTTGCTTTATAACATTTATCATACAGTAAGTTATCTCAAGCAGAGATTTCTTCAAGAGATGAAAACAAAATTTATAAAATACAGAAAACATTCAAATTGTAATTTTTTACAAGTAATTTAGAAAAATGGTCAGTAAGGGGTAAAAAATTGTATCTTATCTTCAAATGATTTATTTTTCGAAATATGTTTCAAATTTTAAATTTATTTGAACTTTGATGGGTTGAGAACTGACCAGAACCATAACGTAGTTCTATTTTCATGCAATCCATCATTTTCTGAGCTCAAACACAACTACATATGAGTATAACTAATGTATATAAAAACGGACATATTTTGCTCACAAATCATTTTCTCTAAACATATTTTTTTAAAATGATGAAAAAAATAAGAAATGGTTGATATTGTGTTTCCATTTCCATGGAATGGAAAAAGGAGTAAAAAATAAGAGTAAATTGAATGGGAATGGAAATCAATCATTAAATGATTTGGAGTAAAATAGAAGAAAGAATAAGCTTTATGAAAAGATGGAAATTACCATCAAATTTATATTATTAAAGAATAATGTCTGTCTGTGTATATCTGTAATTCTTCAATAGTTTAATTAAAATTTTTACAATACTATAACACGGTTCAGATTTTCTTGCAGTATAAGACAGTGCAGTTTCTTGTTATAAACATATTTTATAAAATCAAAATCTATGAGGATTTTGAAAAATTAGACTTTTCTCTAACTTTAATATAAAGAAAAAATAGAAACCAATAACTGTTTTTGAATGAAAAACTTAAGACACATTAGTCAATAATGTTATTCAAAGCAGAGTAATGAGTGACTCAGGTATAGGTTTTTATACTTTCGTTATATTAAAGTTAGAGAGTAAAGTCTATCTTTTCAAAAATATCATAGAAATGCTATTACAATGCTATTTTAAGCAATTTTTCCAAAATTAAAAAAATATTTTTTATAATTTTTATATAGTTTCTTATATTCCACCGCTAATATCAGGGTTATATTTAAGTTATATGAATTACGAAGCAACCGGAGCCGTTATTTATTATTAAATACCGCACTTTCAAAAAAATTACCCACAATAAATTAATTAAGTAAACTTCTAATGTTTTTTTGAATTACTTTCATTAGACTTACACAAGAAATTTCTTGTTAAAAATAATATGTTATAACTGTAAATCAAATATACGATTCAGAAAGAACTGGTAAAATACAGTGTAAAATATTGAATTCGTAATATTAAAACAGTCTTTTGACTACAGATACTATGCGTTAATATAATATCCCATATTATTTGATTCGAAAGTGGAATAGAAGGTTAAAACTTTAACTTAAAGGGATATACAGTAAGTTATACTTCTTAAAAATTTAATCATTAATTGTAGACATCACTCATAAAAGAACATATCTAATATCAAGATAAGTTCAGTTTAATATGTTCACTGAAGTATTGAACAAATTTTCTCAACTTCCTCTTTGCACAGAATATATTATGGCAACTGTTGCCTTAAGACATATTATGGCTAATGCAAGAATCGATCGCAATTCCTAATAGATATCCATCATTCATTAAATTAAATATATAGGGCATCAAAAAACAGATAATAACTCCAGATATACAATATTCATATGAAGCTTTCAATTCTAGATAATTATTAATTTTCTAAATTTTGTGCTTTTATGAAAGAATTAATTGATATTAAAAGTTATCCGATTAAAAATAGTAAAAAAAATTGAAAGTAAAATTACTTTTTACTAATATGGCATAAATCGCTTTAATACATTTGAGTCGGAAAAGAGGTATATGAATAAATAATTACATGCCTTATTAATAAGTACACCGGCGTATTTGAAAATGAAAATTCATTTAACAAGTTTTGTTAAATGCAATTTATATGCAAATAATGTTCAAAGAGAATTATAAATTAGCAATAAGTGACACTATTTTTACAAATTAGTTCTTAGAGTTTTTAAATTTGATTTGATCTGAAGTAAACCACAATCACTAAACTAACCAATAAGGTTAGGCTGAAGTGCTTATAATTATAATTATTATTTGTTGTCTAATATGCACAACTTCTTGAACATTTTTGAACAATAATAGGGCAGTTTTTTTACACTATAGCCGTAATTTTAAAACCATACATTTGATGTAGACATTGCGCGCCGGGTATTTTGCGGATATCTGTATGATTTGGTGAAGGTGCGGGTGTAAGTTATTTTAGAGGAATAACCAAATTAAATTTCTATAATAAGATTGAACGCTTATTGAATTCTAATGACTTTAAAATATATCATTAAATGGCAAAATTAAATTTTAATTTAAACGAATGATTGCGTTTTATTGATTAGCATATAAACAAACTAAATATGCCATTATTTCAATGATTTGACATTTTAATTTGAAACAATTAAAATAAAACATGGGTTTCTGGAGCCATATTGAAATGCTGATATTTGAGGATTTTTGTGGGCATCCGCAAAATATTTCTGTGTGGTGTGTGTGCGAAAATTTTAGACATTGCACATGTATAACGTATAATTTGATGTTTATATTAAAATTATTTATATAATTAATACTTTTATTAAACATGTTACAAAACAATGGAAATCATTACTTAGGATTAGCTTAAATATGCTTTGAATTTATTGTGGCTTCAAAGGATTAGTTATGATGAAGCAGTTTTCTACTTCTCTATTAATTTTCACTTTTAATTAAAATTTATTTTCGTGTTAAAGCATAACATTCCATATTATTCTTACGATCATTCATAATTTCAACCAATCCTAGCATCTAATTATATTATTAATATTGTATATTTTTATGTTCATAATCATATCAGACAGTTTTATATAGGGTGGGCCATACCTGGGCAAGCTCCGAACCTTTGGTGGGGGGTTCATTTCAAAATTTCTTTTTTTTATAAAGTATCAATAAAAATCATAAATGTAAATATACATAATAATTAAATGACTTTATTTTCTGTTTCTATATGTTTGAATCCAGTTTTGTCAAGAAAATGATAAGAATTAAAGCTCGAAACTAATCAAAGTATTTGCATTATTAGAATTACGATTGAGAGCTGTTTCAAATACCTGTTAATAATTGCTCAAATTGAGATTTATTAGAATTACAACATTTATTTGAAAAATATTTTGCACAAATTCGACTTTTAACGGTAAACATTTAACTCAAACTGGACGCTTGTAAGAAGCGCTCAAAACTGGACAGTTCAGCTTAAAACTTAGTCTGGCCACCCTAGTTTAATAGCTTATAAAGGTAGAGATATGCTTACGTAATAATGAAGACTGCCAAACGCTTAAAACTTAAATCTGAACCATTTTTTATTTTTTGAGTTTAGTGTTCTGTTAATAATACATTTGTTTATATTTAAAGCTGCAACAGTTCGTACTTTTGCTACCCAAACCAACCCGAAATTTTCTTTTCTTAACCCAAACCCAATCCGACCCAACCCAGAAGACTATAATCAATTTCAATAAATTTTTTATTCGAAATTACAAATGTGTAAGGCTCTAAATAGGGGTCAGTCTTAAACATGTGTCAGTCTTTAAACAGTTGTCAGGTTTTCAAAATATCAAAATATATTAGTTTTCAGTTTAATTTATTCAAATTATAATTTCAGGATAAACTTTTACTTTAAAATCTGACCAAAACACGAATCAAATGGATTACGGTTTGGGTTGGCAAAAATCAAACCAACTGCAAACTTTTAATATCTAC
>JAUJYT010000481.1:0-18444 GCA_033996565.1 Nanhermannia nana
TGAATTAATAAAATATTAAATAAAAGCTTGAATTCTATTTAAAACCATAAGACTGAGCATCAATTGAAAACCATAAGCCTGAGCCTGGATTCATAATATGTTATATAAACTTATATAAAACCTTAAACTCAATTCAATCTCTCATTAAATATGGACCCCATCTCAGTAGAGATCCTCGACCTCTGAGACCAGTTCTCCCAAAAGGGTTTGGGACACCACAACTCTAAACATTAGTCGGTCATGTCTTTTAAAATTATTACTCAATTACTTCATTATAATCGGTTTTTCGAAATAAAATATTTTTACTCATCAACAGAAATTGGAATAATCTTTATTTGTATACAAGTTATAACAGATATATATTACATAAAATTTTATAAATTTATGTTCCGGAGTAATGAAACAACAAATGAAAAAGTACTGAAACAGTGGTCTATCAGAAGATTATTCAAATTTGGTGATTGTGTTCCACCGCTCCATATGTAAAATCTGTAATAAGAAGAAACTTTTGAACAATTGAATGACATTAATATAAAATAGATATTAAATAAAATGTTGTGATTCAAGTCTATTAATTATGTCTATTATTCAATAATCAATTAAAAGAAAAATTAAACTTGTTCTTTGGTTTCTCACATACAAGACATACCTCGATCTCAAAACTTTGTATACAATTGGGTGAAGAGATGTCCACCACTTTTGGAACGTTTACAATACAAATAAGCAATTCCTGAAATAACACGAATTCAATTATATTAAGAGTTTAAACAATTTTAAAATAAATACTATTTAAAGATTAATACCTTTCGAACATTTTTCGAAAGTCTAATAAGAGCTGACATATAATACCAATCGAATTGAGGGCTAACTTTGCCATCAATTGAAAGCTGAATTGTCACAGAATATAAGGCGTGATAAAGAGGTGGCCCTTCTTTGTATAGCAAGAAATCACTTCCGAAAGAATGTCCACTCCTGACGACCCAACCCTTCGACCGAAAATAATGATAAGCGCTATAATTGACCGCAAATTTAAGCGGATCTTCACTGAAATGCAAACTATAGTAATCCCACATCTCTTCCACTTTCATATAAGTGTCTGTTTCGGTGTTCAACACATTTAAAGCACCGAAAACGTAGGACAAGAAGAACGACTCTTCAAATCCTAATCTCAATCTTCTTATGTTTACCTCTTTTTCGTCACATTTTGCTTCACTTTTAATAACTTGTGTCATGTCTTTCATGTGCTTTGAATCAGAGTCTGAAACTGTTTCAATGTCTTCACAATTGTCTGACTTTTTATTAAGACTCGAATTCGTTTCAATCAAAACATTCGGAACTGAAGTCGAAACCAAAACATAACTACCGTTTGAATACTTAGAAGTGAATCGACTTTTCATTTGTTTCTTTAATTTAATTGAGTTCTCGTGTAATGAATCCATACTTTCGTTGGGTTTGTCTTTGTCTTCATTTTTGTGACCCTTTTGTTGAACACTTTCATCACAATTGTAATTACCATTCAATTGACGATTCGATGAAAGCCCGAAATAACCCATTGTTTGAAGCGATAGAACAGCCGTTCGGTCACTAATTTCAACGCATTTTTCTCGTGAATTAATTACACCACAAATGAGTGGAAATCCCTTTTCAACGAACGGCCAAATGAGGTCTCCTTTCGATGTAATCATCGGATGAGGAAAAGGAAGACTAATATCTCTTACACTAAAACCTGGTTTGGGCTCCGATTCACTCATCTTTTGATTAATTATTATTTGATTCAAATGTTTTATAACTTATTAAAAATTAATTTTAAATTCAAAGCATTTTTTCATTTCTATAAACTTATTATTAATTTACACTTATTTTGAACAAAGTTTGTAAACAATAACCACATGTTTATTGACTCAAATCGAGAGATGACTTATCATTGGATAACAAATAGCTTTCAGTTTATTATTAAGCAATGTATTGCTGTCTCTCACCGAAGATTAGGTCCCATTTATGATATATTATGAGTGAGTTTTGGCGCAAAAACACGTCAAACGTATGATAAGTGACTGACAGATGAGAGTGAACTTAATTTTAAACATTTCATTATTTATGTGTTATGTCGTCTTCACGTCAATCGCGTCTGTATTTGTCGTCAAGAATCGTATCAATGATTCGATCCAACGATCAAAACAATATATTCAGTGCTCAAGAATTACTTCATATCGAAAACCTATTGAGAGATGAGTTCACTACTAATCAATGGCTTTTCAATGTCTGCAATGCTATCAGCGATGGATCAGCTTTTGTTACCAAACATGACTGCGATCTGTATTAAAACCATTTCATGTCTTTAATGCTTTAAATGTTTTGATAATACCATTAAATCATTTCTATTACGTATAGGTATGAAAAATGTCAAACAGAAGGCCAATCACTCGCTGTCTCCGAGTCTGAGATCAATGGTTTGCAAAAGAAGTTGAAATTTTTGAAAGAAAAAGCAGTGATTTTGCAGTTCCTTCACAACGACTTAAGTAAGAGGATATCAGAAATGTCTACAAATGGCTCACAAACTGATGACAAAGAGGAAGACAGCCGTCAAACGGTTTTATCGAATCTAAACATTGAATTACAGGAATCGTTAACTTTATTAAAGTCTAGTCTGAGCTCTCATTTCACTTTTAAAGACCCAAAAGATTTGGTCGAAGAGATGGTCAATCAGTTGAATGTTGAAAATGAAGCCAATGTTAGTCCAACCGATTGGTTGAGTCAACAGTTGGACGGATTGGCGTTGAGTCACATCAATAAACATCAACTTTTGCAGGCATTCAATTCAGAGCTATTCCGTAGACTCGAAAATCTTAAGCAGAGTTTAAGAGAAGTGTACAAAGAGTGCCATCGAATCAAAGACTTTTATGAAATAAACATCAGTCAAGAGATGTCGTGGAGACGAGACTTAAAACTGGTTACCAATCAAATAAAGCAAATCACGGAAACTGAAAAAATAACTTTACCTCAAATTACTCACGAGTCCAATGATTTAAGTGCCAAAAAACAAGAATTAAAAAGCAATTCAGAACTTTTCGCTAAAATAGAGAGTCAAGAGTTCGATGAATTTCAATCTTTGATCAATGCTTTGAAAGAACGCATAGAAATCCTTCAAATAAACAAAGCATCCAATTAATGATCGGATCAGGACTTTCATTACATTCTATTAACTGAAGTGAGCCTTAATAGGAAAATAATTAGAATTAGTTTTAATGGCATTTTAATAATAAATAGCTTTCTCATGAATTTTTTTATTCCTTTATATAAAACTAATAAATAAAGGTTTTACAAGTAATTCAATTGTTAAAAATACATAAAATAAATAATAAATTGACTCTATTTATAATTGATTAAAAAAATACCAAACTGTATGTAACAGTATTTCAGGTTTATTTAAATTAGAGTTAATTTATTTTAAATCACAAATAAATTTAAACAAATCTATATTTTGATTCTTATCACTATTTCTTCTAATTTGTTGATATAGTTTTAGTCCGTTATACAAATCTCCAACTCTTAGTCGACTGCATGAAATAGATTTATAAAACCTTTCAATTTGAAGCTTTAAATTAATGTCATTGAAGGTGAAGAGCACTAAATCTCTATCTGCTTGTGAGGCAGCCATTAATTGTATGATAGCTTTCAACTTAGGGTCACCATTGAAGACACCGCAGCCCCAATTGCCTGAAGCGATTGCACATTTATTACTGGCATCAGAACGTCTTCTTTCCATAAAACCACAAAAAGCTTTATTCAGTTCTCTGTCAACATACTTGGTTTCGTACTGAATGTGCTTTTTATCATAACTGAAATAAAGCGCATCAATAACTGCTATTCTAGTGCATCGACGACACCATTCATCACAAACTGTGTTATCAGTGAAGTCACTTTCCCAACAAAAAGTGTTCGCATAACCGCTGTATGTATTAAACTGTTCGCATCCGCTTATAATCAATACTTCATTGTCGAGCAGTTTTTCGGCGAATAATCGGGAAATAATAAGTTCGGGACAAATAGCAAATCGAATTTCTTCCTGAACACATCCCGAACCGATGACACCTCCGCCCACATATTTGTTGGCAAAATCGACTTGTAATAAACCAATGCCTTCCCTCTCTATTAAACCATTTCTCATCACTTTGAGTCGTCTCAAAGGTTTGCTCGAATTGAGCCAATCGGGCGACTCTTCGCTTGAGAGACACCTTCGCTCAAAACTAACTATTCCTTTGGGCGTCTCATTAAGTATTCGTCTGAAATAATTGACAATACATTTCAGTTTTTCGATTTTGGTTTTCGGATATTCATCGGAACCATAGTTTGTAAATAAACTAATAATAAATTAAATGATTAATGTTTTTGAGTCAGAAGTTTATACCAATTATATGAATAATACCCTAAAAAGTTAATAATCGGATAATTTTTAAATTCTTCATTAGGTTGACTGCGTTTTGGAAAAGTACACAAAAAAGCATTCGCTAAAAGACACGCTATTTGTTGTTGACTTAGAAAAAGTGTTGCGTTTTGTTTTTGCCTCAAAAGTGGCACCGATTGAGTCACTATAAGAGGCAATTGAAGAGTCAGTCCAATCAGCTTTGGAAGCAATGACTCAAAGAAGTGATTTCTTTCACTTTCATCACTTTTATTAAAAAATAAGTGCAAAACATGGAAATCGTGTTTTTGCATAAAAGGGTTGTATGTTTTGATCGCTTCTTCCAACTGTTGGATCGACTTTATGTCAGACAAGAGGTTCTCTTGAATGAGATCCCATTTGGAAACACGCGTTGATATTCTCGAGCCTTCGATATCTTTGACAGCAATTATATGATTGTTAGCACTGTTCGGCATTTTCACGTGTCTTGAGTCCCACCGGTCTTCGTATGTGTTCGGGTATGGCTTTGGCACTGATTTGCCATCAAATGGCAGTCTATATAATACATAACGACTTGAATCAGGTCTTAATGGAGTCAAAGGTAATAAACAGTCAGGAATTCGATTAAAATCATAAATCATTTCATTTTGTTCTTCAAACTCATCCTCAGTCTCAGGAATTTCACTCAAATCACTCATTTGTGAGCTATTATTGCCATAAATGTCTTCATTCGAGTCTTCAATAGTTTGCGTTAAAGAATTGGTTGAATTCTTAGAAACAGAAGAATAAGAATCAAATTCTATTTCGATTTCATTATTATTGCAATTATTGTCCGAATCGTTGACTCTTAAGCTTGAAGTCGAGGCTATTATTAAATCATTTGAATTGTCATTAAATGATTGCTTTGTTTTCAAATCAATATTTTGATTACTATTAGTATTGATTTGTTTCTCATTTAAGTCATTTAAATGTTGTGAATGTTGTGAACAACAGTTTGTTCTCTTTTGACTGTTAGCTGTCATGAAATCCAGAATTGAAGTCTGTTTTAACTTCTTTTTTGGTCGATTCAAACCATTCGTTTCATTCATTGTTTTACTTAATTATAAAAACATTTCAAATGTTTGTTCATTTGTTTTGAGCACAAAATCTATAACAAAATCAATAATTTTTAGTTTTTTTACCCTTTTTATCGTTATTTTTATATCATTTGGTTTTAAACAGCTGTTAATTAGCCATCAATTGTGTCAAATAATTAATTATAATAATAAAATTGTTTTTATAACCAATTATTTATTTGTTTACATTTGTGATAAAAATGAGAAAAAATATTGATATCAATAGAAATAACTCAATAGTAAGTGAGACATAATTTATGAACAAAATAAACTTTTAAATCAATGAGAACTTAACTAAGAAAAAAAGTTTTCAAGTTTTAAAGAGCTTAGCGATCATTTACAGCATTTACATAATGTGTTAGTTATTTAACAGAATTGCTTTACAGCTATGAAATGCATTAGATTTGAATGAATTATCTAATATTTAGCAAATAAAATCATAAAAATGTTGTTATAAAAATTGAATGCATATAAAGCTAATGCACATAAAGCTGATGACATTGAGACTCAGATTCACAAAATTTAAGGTAAAAAACACAAAAACAGATAAACATTAAAACATGCGAACACTTGACATACTTATGGGTCATAAGAAGATACCAAAAAAGCAATCAGTAAGTTGTCAGTCAGTCATACTATAAGTCTAAGACTTGTGGCATAAAAACGAGGTCTCAGTGATTGGCGCAGTGGTGGTCGTCAACCATTCATTCACTTGCTTTTCTCAAAGCTTAAGTTGTAGTCATTATAATAAAATTTGTAAAACATTTGAGTGTCAAGAAATGTGAGACTCTTTTCAATTGATCAAAACTTTTACATTACTATAACAGCAATTCTGGTGTCAAATAATCTTTTTTAAAAGTTGTTTTAAGAAAGGGATTCGTATTCGATAAGATGAAACTCAAGTAATTCGTGACTGGAGTCTAATTATTGTGAATTACCATTCATTTAATTGTTTGAAAAGAATATTCAATATTACAGACTCTGCATAATGTCATCCTATTGTGTGCCAACTTTAGCGTTACTTTCGGTAAGAATGAGTTTTACATACATTAATGGATAGCTTAATAGGAAACTTAAATAATATAACTTATAAACTTATAATCACTAAAAACTTAAAAATCATTAAAAATCATTAAAAATCATTGCGAATCAATTAATGAGACTGATAGTGAGCCAATGGCAGCCTTGACCAGAATTTTATATAAAGCTAAGTATACTTTTCAAATTTAAACTATAAAAAGTTAAGAGTGTCTCCCCTGCCTTCCCCTCCCCTTTCAAGTTCAATGTCTTAGTGGTGTACTGGTAGTAATGGTAGAAATGGTAGTAATGGTAATGACAACACTTGAATAGTAACTTTACTTTACTTCCGTATTTGCGTTCTGCTTAATAACTTTTTTTAATATTAAGCTTAAAGTTACTCTATTAACGACTTCTAATAATGATGAACAACAAGTTAAGCCTAGAATTGTATCTCATGTGAAAAAAGCTTAAACTCTACCTAACCCTTAAGGTGTTGACTGCATTAACGCTGCTAAAAGTTTTTGTTACTTTTATCGCTCGTAAAAATTTTATTAACCAAAGCTTGAAATACAAATCTTTATTTCGCAACTGAGATCACTTTTGAATTATTTATAGTCTGCTTATAGTATAGAAAACAATTTCATTTTAAAATTCAGTTGAGTTAAAATTCAATATGAACTTCAGTTTTCAAGTGAGCACAGATTTAATTCATTTAATACACTTATACTTTACTGTTATCTCAAATGTTTCTAAACTTGAAACCCTTTTAATTGTCTGATCAAACTATCGATTAATTGATTTGTTTGTTTCAATACAGTCTTAGTTATTTATTTTAATGTTTAAATAATTTTCATACATTTCTTACAGTATTACAAATATATGACTTTATATATAGAAGAAAAATATTTTGCTTCAAAAAACAAAAAGAAATAAAGAATAGATTTTATGGGTCAACAGGATTTGATTGCTGAGTGCAAAGCATTGTTTCTGTTTTTCATATATACCATAATATATTATATCAAAATCCAAGTTAAATCAGAATTTTGACATTTGAAATGTAGTTCAACTTATTTATCTTGAATGTCAGGTAATTAATCGAATGTTAGAGTCATTCATAGTTTCTTCAACTTTTTCACTAGTGAACCACATTTGGATTCAAAAAATAAGAAAATTAATTATTCTCAACTTTTTCTTACAAGTTTGAGATTTAGATTATTCTTCATAACAAAAACTCAACTATTTTCAAAACAAAACTAAATTCTTTTACATACGATTTTTTCCCTAATTTATACTGAAAGTAATTAAACTTTTTTTATAAGTTATACAAAAATAAATTCTTATTGAACATCAATTTTTCTATTAAAACACTGCTCTTTTAAACCTTAAACAAATTTTTTTGATTTTTATATCCATATTTTGAAATTATTCAGATTTTACTTCTCTTATATCTAATGGAATTATCTTTTGGCCAAATGAGTTGTGGCCCGAGAATGAGTCCCCGGTTACTAATGGAAATACCGTGCGATATGACTAAAAATTCGTTTTGTACACTGCCTGGAAGTGCTTATCCGTGGAGTAGTGTCAGAAGATATATATATGAAAATCAAGGCTTTATGCGCCGCATGTATGGCGACCAAAGACAAAGTCTAGTTCTTAGAAATGAAATCGAAGAAAGTCGAGAAAAATATGATTCCATTTATTTTTATGGAAGAGGAAGAGTACAAACTGGTCCCAAAGCATTTGGTCCGAGGTCTGCCTCTAATGCCGAGTTCACGCCAACTATTTCTAGTTCAACCACATTCTCATCAGACAATTCAAGTGCTGATTATCTGAATAAAAACCCAGAAAACAATACTTCGCCGACCAATGAGTCTGAGCCCAAATCAACACTTGGGAGAGAATCGATTGATGACGAAGAAGAAACATATAGTATGGAAAACAACAGTCAATTCGATTTGAACCCTTCGACCACTACCACCAATAGTAACAATGAGGGCAATGATATACCAAACCCGAGCCAATACGCAGACTTTTTTGTGAGTTCAGCTGCTCCTCAAACTACTACCACTTCATCAGAAACTAATTCAGAAGAAAACGAAAACCAACCAAAAAAAGGTGTGAATGCGTGTCCTATCAAGGAAGAAGTGGTGGCTCCGTATTGGGCTAACAATACCAGAGGAGAAACATTAGCGCTTCTTAATGTGTATCCTTTTGAGCAATACATCCATTGGGAGAAGTGTGCGTACGAGAACTCACAAATGTTTTGTCGCGACGGATGTAAATGTGAACAACAGTATAGATTGCATCGATTGCTGGCATTCGATCCTAAGAATGAATGTCGAGGTATTTTTGCAGGTAAGCTAAAGTTGAATAGTAAACCACACAAATAGAGTTTGTCACAGCAATGAGCTGTGTGTGAGTCGACTCTACATTTATATTCATATTATATTAAATGAATTAACTATAGATTTTTTAATTTAATGAAAATAATTTTTGGCACAAAATTAACAATTTTAAAATAATTGTTTGTATAGATTGGTTTAGATTTCCAGGATGTTGCGTTTGTATCTGTTATTTCCCAGAATCATCCGATTCTATACGCGTTAATAGAAGAAAAGCCAGACTTTGAAAGCTTTGAAGAGCTCATAATTGACCTGATCTGTGCCAAAAATAAGTTATACCTATATTTATATGTTCAACACATTAGAGATAATCAAACCATTAATTATTAAAAACTATTTATCGTAATTTTTTTTATTAATAATTCGAAATATTTAAGTTTGATTTTTAAAAAATAATTCAAATAAATTTCAATTAAAAACAATAATTGTTATAATGATTGGATTCGAAATATTGAATGTATTGGATCACTAATTAGTAGAAATAACATGTAATTTAAGTATGTTTTCAATAGTAAACTATTGTAAAATATTTGTTCAGAGATGTATTGGATTAAACATAATAATGATATGAATGAACACATTTTTGTGCAATTATTAACTGATAATTGCAATGAATGCAAATGTAATGCAAACATGAATTGAGATCACATTTGTAGCAACAAATAAATCATTTAAACGATCATTTATGACAACATCTATACAAAAAAGCATTTGTTACAAACAGTAACAGTTATAAAAGTATAAAAGATTTTACATTACAAACGAGTAATAAAAAGTTCACACATTCTGTAAATTTCTGATTTGGAATTACTCTTAAATTGACTGAAAAACAAATTATAATTTTCAAACTTTTAGCCTTTCAATGAATTAACAAATCTTTTTATAACTTTTAACAATTAACGAAATAATAAAATTGTTTGTAACAAAACTAAACTAATATTTAATTAGTTATCATAAGTACAAAATTGTTTAGATTTGGAACTTTATTATTATTAATAATAATATTTTAAATTAAGAGTAGTTTCTATTTTGATTAGAAGTTTTGTTTTATTATATTTATTTTGAACAAAATGAATAATTATCAAAAAGAATGACTAAAAATTTGAGAAATAATTTTCTTCATCAATAAATACATATAAATTTGTTTTGACTATTTTCAAAATGTGCTTATAATTGAGTTTCACTAATATTAAATACAAAAAGCATTTCAATTATGAAAATATTGAAATACTACAGGAATCGCATGATTATTAATACCATTTATAATAATAATATATAATAATTGAATTTCAAATCAACTCGTTTTGTGATATAAAACGATTCAATTTTAAGTAAAAAAATCAAACTTTGGCAGTAGTTTTAATAATATGAATAAAATGATAACACTCTTGAAAATACTTCGGTTTTGAGGCGAGGTTTATAAGAAGTACAACTTGTCAGTCAAAGAATCAGCCGGAGATTTCTTGATGTTCTGGCCGACAAGATTAGCGGCTTTGTGAGCGTACTATAAATTAGAACAATATTTGTTTAATATACAGTATATATAGTATTAAAAGAATGAATGCGTACCTGACAGGGCGCGGGAACGCGAATAGTTCCGGGCCAGTTGTAGTACAGGTGAGTCATCTTGTATGCGAGCTTCTGCTGTCGGTCGGGTGTCATCTCGTTAGTGTCGTGCACTACTATGTAATGAGTGGGTGTCACTGTTCCCTGATTTACGAATTGTGATATGAGAAAGAAGTCGTAATAGTTCTTTCGGGTGACGCTATGGTCCAACACAGAACCCGGCGGAGGATTGTCTAAGTCTGTGCCTCTTCTCATCAACAGCTTTGTATTAATGCGTTTCTGAACTATAATTACTGAGATGTTAGGCATATAATTATTAAAGGCCTTCCCGAAGTCCATTATGGCGTTTTGGATCTGTACGATCTCGTAATCTCTGACAACAGAGAGCTGTCCATCGCTGACACCGTCGCGATATATAAAGATTCGTTGCGGCAGAAAGTTATTGTCTTCGTAATACTTCTTAAGACACGAAACAATTCCACTCTCGAGTGTGTTCACAATCTCTTCGTGAGTGTTTTGGAAATATGTGCGGGTATACCATTTGGTGACAAATACATTAGTTGACGCCACCATTCCTACGACTGATTTGCCGCGTTGTGAGGGGTCGTGATATACATCAATGCCCACAACCATACAGCTCTTGAAGGGTATGGGTATAGCCCACGGCTGACCACCGATTTTGCAAGAGATCTGAATAACTATCTTTTGACAAACGGATCGCATCTTCGCCTCACTTAAAGTATTGGCTCTGACCACTTGTGAGGGAACAGCCATTTCACAGCAACACAGCCTTTTGATAGCGTTATATCGATCTTCTCTCTGAGAACTGCCCGGAGTCATGACAACAGCGATTTGATGTTGTGGATCGAGTGCGCCTTTCATGGCGAGAGTGTATGCCATCGGCGAGTCATCAGTGGACTCCACACGGTCTGGGTCTCCAAAACTGAATCCCATCGAACGCGTCACCATTTTTATGGTTTTGATGAAGTCATCAGTTTTGGCCGAATCTCGTTTGGTGTAAACCATTAACCATTTCTTAACATCAATCGGATGAAAGAGTCGACTGTTGACCGCATCTCTAGACCAGTCAGCCTTTAGAGTGACCGGTACTCTGTTCTCATTGCCAAACAATATCTTGTCTGCGCCCATAGTTCTGCCCTGAGTTGTGAAGGGGCGGGAGTCCAACTGCAGGCCCCAGTTCTCCAAATGAGCCCTTGCCTTGTCATTGCTGTGGACATTGTTTATGAACTGCTGCAGCTTTGCCTGTCTTACGCCCGGTTTGATGCGTGTGTGCGAAGCGATGTCTTTCATGGCTCGAGTGTCACACCGAATGTCATCAGTGAGACCTGTCATGTATGAGAGCTCTGGTATCAGACATACCAAACGCGATTCCTATCAATTGAAATATTAATTAATTGAAGAGTTATTAAGTTATTTATCAGTTAAACAGAAGAAACGCTATCATAAAATGTTTATCATATATTAGCTCTCAATACACACCGTTTCGCCTCTTCTAGGCTTAGGTCGATGTATGAGAAGCGGTTGTTTCATGTCTTTGATGTCCAACTCCCACGACTTCTTGAAGTACTCGACATAAGTGACTTCTTTTCCGTTCCAATTGAAAGTGGAGTTAGGGCTCTGACTGAAGTCGATGTCATCGATACGATACGGCATATTGTTATAACGGGTGAGGATAACGCACCCGCACAACCGCTTTTGGGCCATCTCTTTGAAGCGCGCCTTTCCTTCAGGCAGTTTGAAAATGTCGAGCAATACCTCTCTGGCAGTGTTGGTGCGGAGTATGCGATGCGATGCGTCACAGTTGAGAAGCAGTCCTCCGTCCATGTCTTGAATAGAGGTGACATATCCGGGCCATATCTCCAGTTTATGTATGGGAACGTCTATTTTGGCGGTGGGGTCGTAATAGTGGCGCTGGATCTGCACTAACTTTAATTCATGCATTATTTTGCGGAACAATGTGTTGTAGAACGGGATCAACTCTTGAAACGGCGGAACTTTTACGAACTGTAGACCTATTTTGATAGGACTGCCGTCTGTGGGAGTCATCGTATTGATGGTCATGTCATCTATTCTTTGTGGCAAAAAGAGATTCATTCCCGTGAATTGCATCACTTGTCCCAACACATCAGTCACTTCTTTTTGTCTCAATATCTTGAACCTGAGCTGTCGGCTGTCAATGTTGGGGTCAAAGGTGACGTGATATTCAAAAATGCCGTACCCTTCCAACTGATTAATGATCACATAATTGAGCGCTAAGTCAATAGCATTGCCATCAGTGCCGCGCGATTTGTTCATAATGGGGTCGGGCTGTGAAGGGAATTGTCGGCGCTCTGGCTCTTCAGTCACAGCCAACTGTTCCATCTGTTCCCGTGGTGGAGAACCCGAACCTCCCACAGGACCCGAAGGCGACGGCTGTCCTGACGATGACGACGAATCTTCCCTCGGGGGTGACTCAGCCCGAGTGGCGCCGATTGTTGACAGCGCTTGTATTAGTTTTCCGCGTCCGCCCACCGCTCGCGGCTGTGATGGAGCGGACGCTGAAGACGAGGTTTGGCCCACATCTGGACTCTCAGTCTTCTCTTCAGAAGCGGCGCCGATTCTCTGCTCTTTCAACTTCTGGATGTTTTCGAGCAAACGTCTGCCTCTGCCCGCCATTTATGGCAAAGATATTATCTGTCGTTCGGAGTGTTTAGAGATTACGTTATTAATGAGTTTCACATCAATTATATCTTTTTTTATTGTCATTATCATTACGTTTATAATTATGTCGTTTAGAGTGTTAACTAATGTTTCAATATTTTATATTTAAGGCCTATTCGTGTTTTCATTCACTTTTAGGTACACTTTAGTGATAAGCATAACATCTGTGGTCAGTCGTCAGGCATAGGACTCTATATGAGTCAAAACTAACCAATAGTTAAGTCAATAAAAATAACTAAATATAGCTTTAATTGCTTTTGAATGCAGTCACTCATACATTGCTATGAAAACGGACTCACTCTCACACCTAAACTGCTATTATTTGAATTAGTAATCAATTGATTGTAATTGATATGTCAGTCATGTGTCTAAAGCAGCACATTATGAGTCTATTATTATTTTCCACGAAATTATTTAAAAAACAGATAAATTACAGAAAAAAAAGTTTTCAAAACAGAGACTAAAAACACTTTTGTGGCAAAAAAGTTTAATAAAACTATTAAACAGATTATCAATTGCTTTATAATCAATGAAAGAGTTAATTAAATCTGAAAATAACTGAAAGACTTTGTGATAAGATATTAACAAAAGGCAGATAACAGTCAGTACTGACTCATAAACACACTTATTATATCTTTGTCTCAAAATCAGTAAAAATCAAAATCTATTCAATACATATCACTCACCAAATGCTTGATAATCAGGAGTTTTATTATTTTATAACAAAATGTAATCAAAATATTTTTGAGAGTAATAAGGATTCAATTGAGTTAAAGGTCTAATAAAATGCGTGAATTTTTTTAGACTAATATCAAATCGAAAACAATGTGAACGTAAACCAACTCATAGTCCACTACTTTTCTAATGTTTGGCGCCTTTGCTCTCTATCTGTCATAAATTACGTCAAATATTTTCAAACATTTTACTTAATTATTGAATAAGTTTTTTGAAATTAATTTTTTTGTCGTTATTTTGACTCACAAATGAAAAATACATTAAATTCAAGTCAAAAAACAATGAAATTATTTTTTTGATCTCTTTTAAAATTTAAACAATATCTGTAATGAATTGACATAATTATTGTTTTAAACAAGACTTTATAGCTTTTGTGACCTTTTTTCTACACAAAACAGATTGCAATATAAGTGCATAATAAGGATTAAATGATTGTAAGCTATGATTAAAGTGTTGTCAGAAATAGTTATAAAATAAGAAAAAAAAACTAAAACTTATTTTTGAAACAAAACTTAATAACAATAAGAAACTGAAAAAAAGTAAACAAAACTATCAAACGATATGACAATTAATTTGCGACCAATGGTGACAAATGGACTAAAAGCCCAATTAATGTTGGGATGCAATGCAAGAAAAGGGCAATTAATAAATAAATACATAAATACAAATAATTCTCGCAATTATTCAATAGACTTGAGTTCGTATTCGTCGGCATTCATCAAAATGAGTCAATCGATCGCAAACTCGACAGCTGTCGAGTCGACTAAAAGTAATTTAATCGCATTTCACGAATACCTGGACTGGACTTCAATGGGTTGGACACTAGAGATAGCTCTGGTGACAATAGCTCTCAGAAGTCTTATTACATTCCCTTTGAGTATAAACTCACACAAAATATTAGGAAAATATGAATCACTTAAACCTGAATTGAGTTCATTCGCGAGACTGTTGAAAAGAGATGTCGACGCAGAGGCATATCTATACCATTACAGCCCTTTAAAAGCTAAGCTCAGATACACTTTTCAGGTATTCATTATATTTCTATAATTGTTATAATAATTGCAAACTTAGAGATCAATTGAACTCATATTTCAGATGAAACAAGAGATGAAACGCCTTATAATTCGTGATAATTGTCATCCTATGAAAGCAACTCTAGTCATATGGTTTCAGATCCCGATTTGGGTTATTCTCTCGCATACCATAAGAAACATGTCATTTATGTATCCGATCGCAGACCAAAATGCGTTCACAGTTTACAACCAGTTGTCCAAAGAGGGGATCTTATGGTTCACTGATTTGACCCAATGTGACCCCTATTATGTTCTGCCGATCGCAGTGGCAGTTATTAACCTCACTATAGTTCAGGTATTATTGTATTAGTGCTGTAATTAAGCTCAACATTAGCTCTCATTTAGTTATTTCGGACAAAAATCTATTTATAATTAAATTACAATTATTTTTAGTTTCTCTCAAACCAAAGGTTGAAAAGACTTAAAACTAAGACAAGATCTCACACAATGATCACAAATATTGGCAGAGCATTAAGTGTTGCGTTTATACCGATTGGACTTTATATGCCTTCGGTTTGTGTTAAATACATATTAAATATTTAATTATTACTAAACATTAATTATATATATTATTCATAATTGACAGTCAGTTTGCTTTTATTGGTTCATCTCATCCTCTATGGGCTTAATTCAAAACCTAATATTACATAACAATAAAGTCAAACAACTTTTAGGTCTTAATATTGATATTGAACTCAAGAATCAGTTGTCAATCGATTCGACAAAAAGTGGACCAAAGCTTTGATAGTGTTTTATAACAATACATATTATATTCAATTGAGTTTATATTTATTGTAATCAAGTTGTCATTCAATTAATTCAATCAAAGACTCACCAAATTGTGTTAAATCTCACAAATGTTTACTTAATTTAATAACAAAACAGTTCAATAATTATTTAAACAATTGTTAAATCTCTTCAATAGTTATATTAAGTTTGAAGTTAAAAACCGTTGAATTTTGCATATTATGTAAACATAAAATACGTCCGATATATAAAAAAACCTTAAGATAGATATTGGGTTCAAATTAATATTCATTTGTTTTATTTAAAAATTCATATCATCTTTGATTAAAAATAGACTTAAAAACAATTGTTTGAAACAATAATTAAAATTAGTGAACCTTTTTATTCAAATAGTAAGAGGTTTTATGCGAAGAGAAATTGACGTAATCTATGTGTATAATAAAAAGTGATGAAAGCATTAGATTTTGAATCTGTACACACATGAGACCTATCCTTATTTGAATTATTTATATATAAAATTGTGTTCAGGTCTGTCACATGAGGCGTCGTGGCTTAGTTGGTTAAAGCGCCTGTCTAGTAAACAGGAGATCCCGAGTTCGAATCTCGGCGATGCCTACTTTTTTTTGCTTTTTTTTAAATTTTTTAATTAAAAATTCTTGTATTTTGTTTTAAACTCTCTATTTAGTGAACTCGTTATTAATTTAATTTAATTAATAAATAAAAATTTATCTGATTTTAAGAGATAAACCTTTTTGAGTGCACTTCTTCAGGGCTTAAATGATTTTCATATACTTTATAGTATATAAAAACTTTTTTATTGTCAGTAAACTATGTTTAATATAATAATACTTTAGTTTAATTTGAATAAAGTTTGTAAAATTAGTAAAATTTTAAAAATCATTTTCATATTATTTTAATAACAAAAATAAAAAAATTATATATAAATTGAAGTAAGAATTGAAAAGCAGTGTTTCTCTCAAGATTTAATTCTCATTTGTTACCATACGGTTAGCATTAATGATAACTTTACTATAAATACTTTTTAATTATGTTGCCTTAAGTTTTCGCTTATTATAACACTTTTGAATTGACTTGTGTTAGGAATTAATTAAAATATGAATTATTCTGATAATATATACTGTACGTGTAAGGAACCGCTAAATCAACATATTTGAATATTATTTTGAACATTTTTAACACATACAAGGCTATAGATATAATTCAAGGTTTATTTGTTATTAATTAATACATTGAATTTTAATTAACTAATTTTGTAATTTTCACGTTCTGAGAAACAGCGAAAAATTCTGCTAATTAGTGACGAAATAGTTAATTAATTCCTGATTATGACGTAATCATAAGACTTATGCAACTTTTTTAAGATAACCGATGTTATGAAAAATAACTCTGTGTGGTCTCTCTTATAAAGATAAATATTTTTTAGTTAATGTTAAGTTACAAAAAATAATAGCAATTCAAATACAAATGCATATGAAATTTGTTATAACTTAGTTCTCATTTTAAAAGTTTTAGTACTGAAAGCATTTAAATATTAGCATCTCTTGAAGTCTGAGACGACTGTTACAGTAGTTTTGAGCCATCAGTAGAATAAGTAATGCGATTGCGGACAACCATATGAGCCATCAGGTGATTACGACAAGTAGAGCGAAACAGGAACTCTTTGCCACATATCTCGCAAATGAACGGACCATTTCTTCCCAAATGAGAGACAATATGTGCGCGAAATACTAACTCATCACTGGTCTCATCCATTGCATTACATAATCTACACGAATAGGTTTTCTCGCTTTTGTATTCTTTTGAAGGCATTCTTTTAACATTTTTGGGCAATGGTTTAGAAGTCTTTTTGAGTCCATTTTTATGCAATGTTTGACTCAATTGTATTTGTGTTGAATTCGAGGGATAATACATTGCATTCATTCCATTGGACTCTCAATTCTGTAACGGAAACACAGAATATTCGGAGTCCATATGTTCTGACCCATGTTTGAGACATCCATTGAATAGAACACTATTGGACACCACGACTGATGATAATAGAGTGTACTCCAAGAGTGATGGTCAAAGTTTTGCCATTCATTGCTCACAAACGCATCTAATAATGAGATCATTTTTTATAAATTTAGAGAATAGGAAGTCATATAACTTGAGAAACCTTTCATTTGTTCACTTTGAGCATTGTTTGCAACGCTAACACTCGAATTCTGCGCTTTATTACGTGTGATTTCAGGATATTTTCTGAAATCTTGATTCATATTTACGTAAAACTGATCAATAATCGAAAGTTTTAAAATTTAATGTTTAATTGTGTAACTTTTGAAAGCACTTCTATTTTGTATTTTGCAAACAATTAGTTCTAATAATTGTTTAGAGTTATAAAACGATGTATAATAGCCAGCGCGTGCTTTTATAACTAACAATATTTATAACCCAAAGGCAGATTAGGATACACTGAATCAATACTTTGATTTACTATCAAATAGTTCAACATTACATTATTGTGCTTATTATGTGGAGATTATCAGTGGTTTTGAGTAAAAATACTTTTAAACATTTTAATTAAAGTACATTTGAGTAAAAGTTTTTTGATATAAATACTTTGAGTATAAGTTTAAATATATTGACTTTACAGTAAAAATATT
>JAUJYT010000482.1:0-18423 GCA_033996565.1 Nanhermannia nana
TAAACAAAACTAAAGCATGATTTTTGAACTATTACTTAAGTATTGTTTTGATTTTTATCATTTGTTATTGAACTTATTCTTTGTACTTTCAAACTTTTATGTACAGTTAGTTAAAGCAATAAGCCTTACAATTAAGTATATACTCTCTGTATATTCTCCTTAACTTTTGATAATAATAGTACAGTTCATAAAATAGAGTTTCATGTGATCCATGAACCAGATTTTGAGTAATGTGTAATTGTATAGCTTAGTGTTATGCTAAATAAGAGTGTTTTTCCTACACATGCTAACGGATCATGGCTTATCCTGGGAACTCTTCATTTGTATAAATTTTAAAAAGTGGTAGACACTAAACGGTTGAGGTCTATTTTGGTCTAAGGTGGTCAAGTGTGGTATCAAATTACTCCGTTTGATGAGCTCAATCCAACGATATATCACACTTGTATGTGAAAGGTCAAAAATAACGTTCGAGCTAGATTAAAGTGATTTTTAATTAACTCTGTTTTATAAAAACTGCCAAACCCTTTTCAAAGGTTTAACCGTTTAAAGACTGCCCTTTTGGTCAATTATTAATTTCAATGAATTATTTTGTAGGGAAAAAATAAGCTTTAAAGCTATATATAACATGATATAATATATTTTATTATAAGATTTTAAAATTAGTTAGAATCCAGTTGCAATTTCTCTCCCCATATAATATATCGTAAATACAACTTTATTTATATTTTATTTTTCGAAATTAATGCAATTTTTTTAATTAATTAATTGTTATATTAATTTATGAACTCATTAGAAACGGATCTTCAAGTCTTTTTATTTGTTTTATTTAATAGCGATCAAAGACTAAGGTAGAGAATTAGTCTAAACCAAGTTCAGGATAGGCTATTGACAGCAAGTGCATCATTAGTTATATTTACATTTCTCAGACCAGATCCGTTCTTGCAATTAACTGTTAGATTACTATCACTATTGCAATATCACTCATTTTTGCTTTGTTTTAATTTTTTATATTAAATAAAATTAGATATTGTAAAAGTAAATACAATTAACATATCATACATCAAATTGGATGAGATTTTTAAAAATCTTTATTGTAAAATACTTTTAACTTTTTCTTTTAAAACGTTTTCTAAATTATGGAAAATTATTTTAATGATTAAATTACTCAATGAAATCTTCATAAATTGAAAACTGTTTCTAGCATTTTAGATAAACCTTCAAATGAAATATACTCTAGTGATAAGAATTTAGTTCAAGTCCGGATCGTTCAATTCACAAACATCCTATTAAATATCATGCACAGCATTTTTTATGAAACTTCCTGAACGAAGGGTTCAAAGACTAAACTAAGTCTGCAATTCTTTCAATTGAGAATTAAAATGCGTTAGGGACAACTAATTCAAAAGACAAAGAAAAATATTATCACTCAGTCGTTTAAAAAGTTCTCAGCAACCTTTGATCTTAGAGACTGTCGAACAGAATTTTGATAGATTATAGAATTTAATCCATTTTCTAAATATGGAAAATTCCATCTTTTTTACAGATCTCAATATTTGAAGACTTGACAAATAACATGCGTAACAGTCAATTGTAGACCCCATACAATTTTCTATCAATAAAACTATAATTTTTATCTTCAGGAATTTTTCTTTCATTAATACTGATAATTGTTATTATTAATTGTCATAATCCAAAGTGCCCTACCCTTGAAGATTATAATCTTAAGTGCAATCCTAGACCTTGGAAAAGACCTTTAATTTTTGAAAACTGTAACGTATGATGCTTTTCAGACTTATTTACATTGATTTCATCACAGTCACGACTTTGAAGAGTGATTACAAGTAGACATTGCCTGACAGTTAGTGAAAGAGAAAATTTGTGCCACAGCCAAAAGTAGGAATTTGCCAAAATGTTAGTCAGAAACTCAACTGTCTCTGCATTGAAATACTCAATTCTGCAAATCTCAGCAAACTTGTAGGCAATTGCTCTGAATTAAAATAGGCGTTAAAGAACTCTTCTGTCAAAAGCTATAAGTTTTAATTATCGTCAAAACAACAGTATATCATACGCTAATCTAAAGTTGAAACTTGTTTTCCCATTTTATCCTAAGTTTGTCAAACTTTTTATTAATTTAATTCAAAAGTCAATTCAGAAATTCTATGATTTGAAGATAATTTTTCAAAATATTTTTAATGATACAAATTTGTTAAATATTTACTTTATATCTTCATAACTATTCAATGTCTTTAATGGCTGTTATCACCAGCGCTGAAATTTTATTAAATTTTTTTGATAATGCAAAACATTAAGAAACAGTGCTATCAAAAAATATTACGTTCTCCTAAGTCTAGAAAGTTATATAAGATACCAAAATTATTACATTTGATAATAATTTAGAACTTTTTCATTTGTTAAGCAGTATTGAACGAAACAAAAAATTTAATTGGGAAGTTAAATTTTTTAATAGCAATTAAATTTTTAATAAATTTATTAAAATTTAATGGTTAACAACGCTAGTTATCACTCAAAAAACAGAACTATAGATAGCATTATATTCTCACGAATCACACATCGCATAAATATTACACTTACTGTATATCCTTTAGAATTATCAACAATTTCTTTAACTTTAAACTTAAATTAATAAATTTGAAGTAACTTTAAACTTATTACAGATATTATTGGAAAAATGCATCTACAGATCTATGATGTTTTGGAGTCAGAATACTTGTTAATAAAATTTTTAGATAGCATTTTCTAAATAAGTTAACTTACATTTCAATCATCTAAAGTTCTGCACTACAGTCATGAAATAGTTTTATTTGAAAACTTTTATTAACAAAATAATTTGGAAAAATAAAATTTTATGATTTGAATAACTTTAATGCAAGGTCAGGCTCGAGGCTTAAAGCTCAGGCTTGCCTTGAGGAATACGGCTTATACTTTATATTTCATTTAACGATACATTACATGCTTTTGAAAAAAATAATAAATTTATTATATATCGAATTCCTGAAAACAAACTTTAAGCACAACTCTGATTACATCCTTATTATATATAGATTATTCATTTATATCCCGCTTTTCCGAGTCAAAGGTATTAAAGCGGTTTATGCCAGATTAGGATAGTGTGAATCACATTGACTGTGAGGCACTGAACTTTCTCAAGCTAATCTGCAGCCCTGTTAAGTGTACTAAAGTACCCTAAGTTGGGTCGCTTGGTCTATACTAGCCTTGGAAAAACTTTTTTGGAATTCAGTTAGACTCGAACCCACAGCCACTCAGTGAACTGTGTGAATTTTGACTCAACAATGAGCCAGTGCCTAGACCACTAAGCCATACAGCCAACTACATCCTTATTATAGTGAAATGTTTTGTTGAACAGACTGTTTCGCCTAAATATTAGGCTATTCTGGAGAATGTAGTCCGTATTGTTGAACTAGCGCTGATTCTCATTGTATTCGAAGGGGTAAATGGTAAGTTAGGGTTAAGTGACAATAATTTGAGCGCTACTGCGCGCCATACCTTAACCAAAATAAAGGAGAATCAGCGCGAGTTTCAACAATTCGGACTGCATTCCACAGAATAGCCAAACATTATTATAATCATGGACTGGATTATAACTGTTTAAATATATGAGCGAGAGATCAATAAAAGAAATTTAAATCATATAAAATGTTAATTTCAATTTATAAATGAAATTTACTTTTATTTATTAAACATTTGAGAGTATTTAATCGTAAACACGTTCAAAATGAACTCAAAAATGTCACATAAACCTGAACCACAACCAAAACCTAAAGCTAAGAAAAAGAGGAAAGAAAAGAGATGTCTCACAGAAAATGTTTCGAAAAAAGACTCGCATCGATCGGTCGAACTCGAGAAACCCAAAATATCAGTTTGGGATTATTTAACATTCACTGATGCTTCTGGTTCTGGACTCAAAGAGGAATTAGCGATAAGAGAAGCATTCCGTGAACACTATAATAATCAAAACTATTGGCTACTCATCAATGGAATGTTTTTCAGCATTTTCTTGTGTGTCAATAATCATCCGATATTTGCGTTTATAGTATTTTTATTATCATTAATAATATATTTTCAATGGAGTGAAGCAGAGGATGAAGAAGATATTGAAAATTGGATTAAAATAATAA
Source organism: Nanhermannia nana (assembly GCA_033996565.1). Classification (NCBI taxonomy): domain Eukaryota; kingdom Metazoa; phylum Arthropoda; class Arachnida; order Sarcoptiformes; family Nanhermanniidae; genus Nanhermannia; species Nanhermannia nana. The sequence goes on from JAUJYT010000482.1 coordinate 4,158, forward strand.
CTGAAAATTCAGATCAATTTAAAGAGTTTTTGGATACAGTCAGGTCTTTATTAATACTCAATAAAAATCAAATTAATTAATTGAAAAGTTTAGTTAAAACATTATATATTAAAACATTTTCAGTGCACCGCAAAACCTGAGTAGAGGCAAAACGGGTGACTCGGAGTGTGAATGGATTAATGATATTTTTGGCAGATTTTGGCCCTATTTTAATAGCATTGCACAAAAACAAATTGATAAAAAGGGGTTTTCTAAGGAAGGTCTTGATATTGGTAACGGACATAAAATTAATTTCGAGCGCTTCACAATGGGAGACAAACCGCCAGCACTTACTAGTATTAGTGTCGGAATGTCAGGCAAAAGAGAGGATGAAATAACTATTAGATTAAAAGTGATTTACGTTGGAAATTGTTTGCTGTCATTTAGTTATAATACAAATGTATTTCTAAAAGCGAAAGCGGGTGTTAAAGACATTTATTTCAGAGGTGAAGCAGTGATAACTTTAAGACCATTATTACAATTTCCACCTTTTATCGGAGGCGTATCTGTTTGTCTCGAAGATACTCCTCTTATCGATTACGAGGGAATCAATTTAGCAAATATTGCGGATAATAAGCTGTTTAAGAATTTTTTCCTTTCATACATTTCAAGTTATTTGGTTTCTCCGAATAAGGTTTATATTCCCTTTATTCCAAACGCAGATATAAGAAGAGAACTCAAATTTCCACTTCCGCATGGCTTATGTTTTGTTCAGATATTAGAGGCCGAACAGTTGCCACAATTGAATCCAAACAAGTTTCTCATTTTCGAAGGTTCTATTGATTCGTACTGTAAGCTCAAAGTGGGAGACTATCGCTTCAGAACTAATACAAATTTTGGTTCTTTTAATCCATATTATGGCCAAAACTTTTCGGCACCGATTCATGATTTCAATCAGATTTTAAAATTAGAAGTTTTTGATGGAAATGCAATAAAAAGCGAAGTACTTCTGGGGTCAGTTCAGTTCCAAATATCTGATATGGAATCAGAGAAAGGGAATAATGGTTTCAATGGTTTGGCCAAATGGTTACGTATTGGAAACAATTCAAGAGCTCTTTTGCATTTACGTATTGCAGTCTTTCATTTAACAGTTGAAAAGAAAAATGTCCACAAAATAAAGGCCGCACTCAAAGAGAGTTCGGGTAAATTTCCTGTGGCTGTGCTTTCAGTGTATATCTATTATGTCCGACGAATTTCAACGATGGATGAAATGGGAAACTTGAAGCCAACGGTGAACTTAACATTTTTAGAGCAAGTTTTTCAAACAAAAGGGTCGAACCCACCCGATAATGGATACTATTTTTTTGAAGAATCGTCTCATTTCATGTGTTATGATCTCGAAAAGGATTTTTTAGATGTGGCTGTTATTTGTCAGGACAGGAGTACAGTAAACACCAACTCTATAAAAACTTTTGGCACCTGTAGAATATCGATCACAGATGTCATCAATTCTAATAATATGACTTTGAATAAAGAATTTATAATTAAGAAAGATCTCAATTATGCAAACTTTAAGTCAGAAAAAAAAGAATCCGGTTTTGTCAAAATGTTTATCAGCGCCAGAATTTGCAAATATAAAGAAGAACTGATCGAAAACTTGAAAAAAGCCTCAATTATTGAAACGGAAACAGAAACTACTTTTGTTTCGTCATTAATTAAAGTGTTGACAGAACCTATTTCTACGTTAAGAAACCCGATCAGAACTGTTAATACGATTGGTCGTAAAGTTATTCCATTCACTGATCAATCAAAGAAGACAGTAGTCGAAGACTTATCACCGATTCCACAGAATTTTAGAGATTGTTTCTGTGTTAAGACTAGAATCCGATGGCCGAACAGGAATGCACTTTATATTGAAATACTAAAAGTCATTCAAATACCGTCGAAAATCTTTAATATGAGTTATAAGTATTCAATATATGTTAAGCTAAGCATAAAACCAGAAGACGATAAAAGTGGTGGTCAACAAACGCTGTTTGGAAAGGGTATCACAAAAGCTGTGAGAAAAGTAAGAATTGGACGCATTAGAGGCAAAGTGAATGACAAACCAACGAAAAAAACAACACAACATAAACATTTGCAGTCACGCCATACAAGAAAGTGCTCTTTAGACAAATCAACCAAAAATGTTGTTTTCAATGAAAGAATTGCATTCAGAATCTCACCGCTCAATAATATTGATGACCATATATTAGAATTCTTTCTGATTGTACACAAGCCCAACACCTTTTCATATGAATCATGTATAGTCGCATCATATATGTTATCAAATCTGCGTCACGTCATCTTCAAGGGTGATGCAGAAGAGAAATGTTATCCGTTGAATGTGCACAAAAGATTTCTTAGAGTTAAAACAAAGTGAAACAACAAAAGTTCAGTTTAATTATAAGTTTATTATAAAGATTACTATTATGAAAAAAATCTAAATTTCTAATAAAGTCAAATTGGTTTATATTTATTTTGGTTTTTCAATCTCAAGATGTGCCTGTACTGATTTGCAGCTACTGATGTACTTTACTGATATGCAGCTAATATCCAATAATCTTTACAGCAAATGTTTTCTTCAAGATATTATGAGGTCTCATGTCTAGTATAAATTATAAAAGTAGTATACTTTTAGTTTTAAATTAATAAAAATTGTATTGCAAAACGAGTCTTTACCTTAGCTCTGACTTTTTGTATAGTTAATCACATAGTTTGATAAGTACTGTAACAGCAATTTTCCCTTAACTTTATTTTATTTTAGTCGATCAGTTTACAAACTATTTGATTATGTATATTATGGTATATATTGATTATGTATATTATGTATATTAGGTATTGACTATTAAATAAATTTGAAACAATATACGACATTGAGACTGTTCACACATTCTTCGGCAGTTTTTGAAACCCAGGCATTTAAAGCTTTTTATCAATTTCTCTGTCACAACGATTCCTTTCTACAGATTATTGATAAAAATCTCTCTTTTCTCCAGAAAACATAAATAAATACTTGTAAAGGATATTAGTTCACATTTTTTTAATTAAGATTATGTTTTATTAGTTTAGGTACAAAAAGTTTTATTGATTAGATTAAGTTTTCGTAGCGATAATATAATTGACTGAACTCTATTTGATTATTAAGTTTGATTATCTGTCTAAGTTCTTATAACGTCATTATAATTAAGATTAAAATACTAAATATAAAATTCTTTGGAAAAATGTATTATCAGTTATTAACTTTGAAGGTTTTCTTGGAAAAAAAGTAAAGATATTTATGTTTTGGCGAGAATTATGAGAGTTGTGCATAAAGAATGATATGATAAGTACAACAGAATATTTGATCTGAAGTTTGAGCCCAGCTTTTTATTGGTTAATTAATTTATTACGATTTATAATACTGTTTCCAAACGAATATGTTCTGCGTTCAATATTTCGCAATTTTTCGACAAATATCACAATAAATATATAGAAAAATCTCAAACTCTTACATAATTGAGTGCTTCAGTGCCAACATGTGATTAACTTAATATAATGAATATATCAGTGCAAAGCACTGTTCAATGACATCTAATTCAGGTGGACTTCGTTATGAAATCAGACACTAAACATGTTTTCTAAAAAGTTTATTAAACATAATTTAATGTTTAATATTATTTTCGGAGAAAACAGTTTGATTTCTGCATAACTTTCAAATATCGAATTTATAGCAATATATTTAGTAGTTATGCTTAAACAATACATTTCCTGATCCATAAAAACATCTCACTTGATTAGATATAATTTCTCGGTATGAGGCCATTAATTTATGCGCACATATACATTACAGTACATACAGTGTTCGGATCCCGTGATAGAGCAAATACTGCAAGTGATCTCTAACAATATGTAGCAAAAGTTCTGGGAATTGCGTAATTATATCTAATAACTAAACTTATTTATATAAATATTTGTTCTCAGAAGAGATAGATTTTTATAAGAAAGTCAACTCTTTTTTCCAATATCGCGGTCATCACAAGAGCCTCATTGAATATACAGTATGTGTTACATAAAAAACAGATCCAAGCGTTAGAACCCAAACAAAACTTTTTGATTGTTAAGAGAAAAGAGTTATTGCATTGATTTTGTTTTATTAAATTGTCGCAGAGAAAGACTAAATGATCGATTTTGATGACTTTCCAGCACTTATGTTGAGTCATCTGAGTCGTCTACATCACGGATGTGAAGACTTTGAGCTGATGCCAAGATGATTCACTCAATGACAGTGATCATTGACTGGTGAACAGGAATAAAAACATTAGTGACTTATTTAAATATTGATATAGCAGTACTCGCAGTACTGTTACTCCTGTTTCTCAATAAAGTTGTCAATAAAGAAGTTGTTTGTACTTTACTATAATTTTTACTTCTATACAACTTTTTATGTTTTATCATCAGTATAAGTGATACAAACATTTTTCTAAATTCTAAGTAAAAGCTATTAAATAGAGTGAAAGAAATTAAGATTTTTTTTAGGATGACTAGAATTTATTGTTTATACATTACTTCTTTTTCTATCATATTAAGTAATACTTTTGGGCAAAATTCGTGGAATTCAGAAGTTGTGATTAGTTTGAGTTAAACCATATAGAAGTACATTTAAATGAGTGGTAACACTTCAATCAGTAGTGTAATAACCTATGACCTGAAAAGTCTGAGTTCGATTTCAGGCCCAGACCAAACTAAACGCCGACATCAATCATAAACCCAATAAGTTTTTTTAGCTTTTAGGTTCATCCTAAAGATAAACCATAAATATTTAGTTATATTATCACATGTTTTGTTATTAATCCATTCTATTGTGAAAATATATCAAATGATTTGATAAGTTATCGTGATCTTTAAAAACTAACTTTGTTTTGTTGCACAATATGCTCGTCTACTTGATTGTGCGTCAAGTTGTCCATTAATATAACAATAGGTTTAATTTAAGCCATAAGTTCTATTGAGAAAAAGTAGTTAACCCTATTGTTCAAAACATTGTAATACCAGTCATAACAAATCCCACGCAAATACTTTTATTATTCAATATTGAGGAAAACATTTAGCGTTATAAATACCTGATATGCTATAATTAATTTTTATATGATATTAGTCTAACAGTTCATTACCATTCAAGTCAGTGCTAAACGTTTTGGATAAACATTACTTCTAATCTTTAACACATTAAGAAAAGTTAAAGATTAAAACATATGTTAGGCTTTATTATACAACTTTTCACTTATAAAGTATTTTCAGTCAACTTTTTATTATTGTTAATAAACCAATAGTAATATTTAACTATTTATTAATTGTATCTCAAAATAACACATTAATTCTCAGAAAAAAAACTTTCAAAACACGAAAACCTCAAAACAAAGCACATTATTTGCTTAAGTGTCAAATTACAACTTTTCTCGGGGTATAAAAAAAGCTTTGCTGATTAGTTAAGCCCTGTTTATAAGTTTTATAAGTTTTCTATTAAACGATAAGCTATTTTATCGTTAAATTAATTACAAAACTAAATATAGTATCAATTTTTCTCAATGAATAAAATTTGAAATCGATTGAAAAACTAATTTTAGTTATTATATAATTATCAGTTTAATTGTATTTTTAAAAACAAATAACATAACATACTTTTTTTTGATAAGAAGCCAAGTGTGTGAGAAAACGCGCAGTTAAATGATCGTTTTCAATTTTAAATGCAATACTGAATAACTATGCGTAATGAACATTCATACCCGTTATTCAACCAATAGTTGTATATCATGACGCAATAGGTGTAGAGCTAGCCTAAGCTTGAGCTCCTCAGCTGAGCTTGTCTTAGCTCAAACTAAAGCTCAGTCACTTCCAGTGTAGCTCAAGTTCATGTAAGACTTGCTCAGCTCATGGATGGGAACTTCACTTGTAATCAAAAATAATACACAATATGAAAATATTATTAAAAAACATTTATAAGAAATTTAAAGTAATGTATTCTAAGTCCAAAACAATGTTTTATTTGATATATATTTAGTAAAATATAAAATCATTTAGAATTGAAAAAATATGTTTTCACCAAAAACCAAAATTATTATATATAACAAACTTTTTATATAGGTTTTAAAGGATAACCCAACGCTCAACCAAAAAACTTGAGGTCAATCTCGAGCTCAATCTCGAGCTCAATCTCCCCAAGAAAGTTAACCTCAAGCACACTCTCACTCGAATAAAAAGTGCTCGACGTTATGCAACTTTTTACGCTTTTACTAGTGCTATATCGTAGTCATATTATTAAATGGGTTTGACTAGAGTTATCTCTTCAAATGAACTGCTCTACAGTTGCTGTACAGTTATGACTTACAAAAGTTTTAACCATTGAAAGAGTAGGTTCGTCTAAATTATAAGCTCGTGTGTACCAGAGATCTCTTCAGAATAACTATCACTTGTTATAAAAAGTAGTTGAAAAAACTTCTGTTAATATTCAATCTCTTAATTTTGTACTTTCCACATGTCTCGGAAGTTAAACTTCTCATATTAAGCTAATTATCAATTACTAGTACTCATTAGAGTTACCAATTGATTATATTTTGTAAGATAATAATACGCATTATTATAATAAGACACTGATATTAAAATTAAAAGTGATTGCAATAATATTGAGAAAAACTTCCGTTTAGTCGTGGGTGTGATTAATGCTTATATAACCACATTATGATAAATTTTCGTCACAATTCGAAACATGATATAATGTTTAAATCTTCACTTTATATTCCCAGTACTCAATCGTACGATCCCTTAAATGACATTAAGACTCCCGATCTTTTGCCTAATTCCTTCTTCAACTTCTTCAAGTTTAAAATGAGTGGAGAAAACAATTTTGATAATAATAATAATGGAGACCAACTTTTTGTCCCAGACATTAATGATTTGAATGATTTGGTCATTTATCTTGAACAACAACAACAACAACAAACTTATCCACTCATTGATTCAACCAGTATCACAACAAATGTTCTCAACGCTCATAATCCACAACAAAGTGTTAATGAAGGTATGTTTAAGTTTTATTTATCTAATAGTTTACTTTTGAATTTAAACTTATGTTCTATAAACTTATTTTTTAATTTATTAAAAAGAAATTTAAATTAAAAGCCAACTTATTTTGATTAAACCCCAAGAGTCTAATCAAATAATATTATAGTTTCATTCATTATTTGAATTTTATACTGTATTATATTATTTTATCGATAAGTTTTATAAAGTTATTTATTATTTTATTATAAGTTAAGAGAAGTGCACATGTTATTGCTCAATATTACGCGTACAACAAGTAACTGCTCGTACAATAAATAGTTCAAGCTTGAGCTCAATATATTAACGCAAACTTTATTTTATAAGTTTATTATTCGTTATTGAATTTTAATATACTAATTATTTACTCCTAATCTCAAATATTTATTTATTTCTATTCAGTTAAGTTCTAAATAATTTTAATTTTTTAAAAACTAATTAAAATTTTTAATTTAATAATTTTGGTAAATAGTCGTAAAAGTATTGTAAAAGTATTGTAAATCTATTGCGCTAACCATTAGGCAATAGTACCCAACCTTAATAATTCCAAAATGGCTTACATTATCATATTTAACAATAGAAGTCTTTTTACTACTTTCATGAAGTATACGCTTCTTTCAAATTACATTTACTTTAAGTGTTTTTTAATTCTAATATGAATTCTGTAAACAATTTTATAGCAATTCAATGGTTAAGTTTAAAAACTTGATTCATTCAATTAATTTCAATACTGACCTAATTTTCTTATTATAAGTCATTAAAAGTTTAATTTAATTTTAAATTAAATTATATCATTAGCTGTGATCTCAGGTCCAGTTATGGAGCAATCGATGCCAACACAGGAACCAATAGCTCAAAGCTTGCCCTTAAATATTGTTCAACAAAATTTGGTTTATCGAGAGATTGATTCGGATTTGTCTCAATTCTCGACTGGTTCTGAATTTATTGACACATCTAGTCCTCAGTCACTACCAGGCATATCGAGTTCTCCTCAATTAAGTCCGTTCGACTCAAATAACAGTGGCTCAGCATTTGGGTTCTCAAACACTGGTCCCGACTCAACGTCCAATTATGTAGGATTCAGTACTGAACACTCTTTCAATTTTGCTCAGAACCGGACACAATCAATACCTCAAAAATTGCCTCCTTTTCAAACAATTAATAACAAGCCTGAGATATCTCAACATTTTGTCTCAACGGTCCAAACAAACCAAATGATATATACACAGAGAAGTCCAGCAATAAATATACAACAATATGGGGTCACCGGTTACACACCGATTCACAGCAATTCATTGAATACATATATGGCTGAGTGGGACCCAAATTTCAGTCAAAATGCAGTCGATTACAGGGAAAGGTCTAGGTCTGAACCCGAATCAATCGATTCAACAGTTACTTTCGTGCCAATTGATTCAGGACGAAGAGCTTCTACCGGCAGAGTAAACAAAAAGCCGACACAGGCCTCAAAGCTTAAAAAGTTAGAGAGTTTGGAGGTTGTGCTTCAAAATGAAAATATTGCTCTAAAAGGAACAGTGGAGAGTTTGCTAAACGAAATTGAACTTCGTAAATTAATGCTTCAACAAAACAACATGTTCGGCAATGCCAGTTCTCTGCCTTACTAGTAATTCTTCATTTCCTCTCAATATGTCTTTAAATTAAAGTTTTATTTTATGGCTTTTTTTAGTCAAATAGTTTGATTTGTGTTTCACACTTATGTTACTTAACCATTAGTTTACAGTTATAACTAAATAAGATTTATGTTTATTAAATAAATTTATTTGTATTTGCATTTACTCGGATTTAAAGTTTGCTCATTAACTCATTTGTATTCAGAATTTAACTTAAATATTAAATAATAGGTTATATTTATGAATATTAAACACTTAATAATTATTTAACTTTTATAAACAAAAAAACGTAACATTAAAGCAAATAAATAAAGTTTTTACTATTAATGTAAATGATAATCAAATAAGTCAAACAAATATTATATATGAATACACTTTTGTAAGCTTACTGATTATTATCTAAAAATAAAGGTTTCATTTATTATGACATCAATGCATTGCTTCGATATCCACATCTTTTTCAGTAATACAATTACGTATTTCTCATTATATATTAACACTTAAGTTACAAATATATCTCAAAATCGATTAAATTGAAAATGAAATTTCCGGACCTTTTCTTGACGTAAATATTGATTATAATCGAGTTCTGCCTCTGTTACGCATCAAAACCAGGATCAAAGGGTTCCTTTTGTGGCAAAGTTTCCAACCGATAATGCAATTAAGCAATTAATTTGATCAATAATTGTGAAAGTGTACAGAATTTATAAGTTCAAAGATCACAGAGACTAATAGATTGAGTTTTTAGTCATTTATTATTTATTCTATTAATGATTTGATTTTAAAATGAACGTAATCTCTAATAAAGCCAACTATTTATTAATAAGAGGGTCTTTATAGTCAAACCAAAGATTTGATTTGTCTATTGATTTAGTTTCTCAAGAATTAATTCGAATTGAAGAGTAAGATAATGACCAACACTTCTCGGGAATGATTGATAAACATTTTTTAATCGAATCCAATTTTTATTAATTATTATTATGGGTTTGAATGTTGAACTCATTGAAGTGAATTTATATTCTTTTATAATACATTATTGTTATAATAGATCTTTGATTGCCGACAATTTCTACGCCACAACACTTAAAACCATTAAAAAGTTAAAATTTTAAATTCATTAAAATGTTTATCAAACTTTTATAAGACTTATACAGTATTAACAGAAATGGTGAAAATCTTTAATTATTTTCTTTCAATTATCTCTTAAGATGGAGTATAGTCGCCATATTAAGCCATCCTTAGCAGTTCAGTTGATATTTTGCTTTTTCCATTCCAAAGGAGTCTCAACACAAGTCAAATAATGAGATAATCTGGTACTTGATCTTTCTCGTGATCTCACTTCACTAATTTAGGTAATAAAGATTTGATTAGTTAGTCTTTCTTTAGGCATATGTATCACATATCCTTACCATTGGAGCTGTATCTCATTAATGCTTAAAAGTAGTGGTTTCAAACCAACATTTTCTATTATTTGTAAACTTCTCAATTTGTTGAGTAGAGAAAGCGAAGCCACTCTTCTAATAAGCCACAGTTCACAAAATTAAAGTTTTATTTGAAATTTTTCAGTGATGAAAATGTTAGAGATGGCACATAAAACTCATATTTGCAAATTTACTTTCCTAGTTCACCAGTGCTCTCTTATATTAGCGCAGTCCTAAACTATTCTATTACCTGGTATTAGAAAGGATTCCTCTCAAGTAATTAGAACTAAAGTACATTCCAAATATTAATTTTAAGACACAAAACTTACTGTACCAGAAGAATAGTTTATTATATATATAGTACACCAAAAGTTTCTTAAGTCAATACAATAGTATCTTATTTTTTTATTGTGTGTCTAAACGTCACTACATTTTTGTTTGCATTATTCAAATACTTATATATTTGTAACTCAAGAGTTAAACAATTGTTTAATTAAAGGCTTATATCAATAGTTTTCTGTTTGTGACCAAAAACGTCACAAAACATCATTCTTAATCTCAAAATATCGGATGAAAACAAACGAATTTATTTATTTATTTTCGATTAAATCGTTACGTATTAGAGTTAAATGTTTGCATTTATCGAAATTTCGCTGAAATCTATATCTATTTATTTATTTAATTTGTTTACCTTTTACGTATTTTGTTTAAATAGCTCATAACTATAGATAACATTGCATATTATGTGATTGTTACGTAAATTCAACATAATTTCAAAATATGTCACTCTTCTTCGGCAATGCATTCCTCTTAAAAATTGAAATATTATTATAATCTCTAAAGCGTTTAATTAATTGTATTATATTATATTGTTTTATATTTTGCATAACAAAGCTTTTTTCTTAATCTTTTTCACCACTTATGGTGAGCGACCGCTTAAAGCTAATTCATTAGATGATAAAACCCTAAACTCAGTTGAACAGCATTTCAGTTATAGGTGGGGACCAAATAACATGTTAACAATTTTAGATGTATAGCATTAAAAACAGATGAAAAAGTTTAGAATCTATTTTCTTGTCTATTAATGAGTTTCTAATACTTCTTCAACTGTCTCAAAGTTTTTTTGTCATTAACTTATAAACAGTAGTAATCTCTTGAAATTTAAACAAAATGACAACTCTATGGCAGTCATTTTGATTCGACTAAAAATTTTATCTTTCGATTTGTATTACAGTAACTGATTGTTATGTTGTCTGTTTTTGTAGGACATGAGACGTATCAACAAAATACCATCGCATTAAGTAAAGAAGCAATTGATAACCTATTGATATTGATTAAAATCATCTCTTAATATAAAATAACACATCTTTTTGATTTTTCGGTTAACCTTTGCTTTGCTTAGACAGTAACAGGCATTTCAATATAGCTTTCAAATAAAAAATATAAGTAAAAATTCTAAACTGAAAATTGTTTCACTAGAGCAATAGTAATAAAGATAATGAAGTGCATAAAAGATGAAAAGTTTCACTTAAAGACCAAGAAATGTGAAATCATTTATTTATTTAGTACCCAGATATCACATAGAATTATATCAGGATATATACCGATTGCATTGCGCTCAAAGTTTTATTAAAGTTTGCAAATAATGGATTAAACTCTTCATTAAAATATCTATGTATTGATGATAATTCTCGCTCCGTTTGTAATATTTTTCAATTTTCACATCTTAACCAAAGATACCTATTATTACATATATTGATACCTTATAGTTAAGTCCTATTATTAATTAAAAACAAACCCAACTTGAAATGATAAACTGTTGACCCGGTGATAGATAACTCTGATAATTAGAGGCAATCATCATAATAAACAACTGTTTTCTTAGGGATGCTTATGCATAGACCAGCATATGTACTGATATAATCGCTTATTATCTATAAGTATGTCCTATATGTCCGTGTAATTGGGAAAACCGTAAAAGATAGAAAATTTCTGAGTGAATATTCTTAATCTCCATACTTTTTCATGAAAAGGTGGTGAGTTTCATGTTTTTTGATTGACACGTCTGCTTTGTGAAACAATTTAAATTTCATAAGTTTTGATATTTTGATCAAAGTTCAAAATTTCGATTATCGTGTTTGGAAAGCCTTTTTTGAAGAATGGATTGACACATGATTGGTGTCTCAATGAGATCAATATGGTTTTCGGGGCTAAATTGGTATCCATATCAATGATATAGGATCGATAGAAATAAAAAAATCTTGATCTAAGACATAAAGGTTACGACCCGAAAACATGCCTCTGACCACCGATTACATTTAAAATAAGTGGCCACCATTTAAGACATAGTGAGATCAGGTTCACTATGACAGGTCCCACAGTTAGCATAGATAACGAAGTTCTAAAAGAATTGGTTTCATAATATTATGTTGAATGGTTTGGGACGTAGGAAGGTTTTCGTAAAATTTTTGCCGATTTTTCCCCCTTTTCCCCATTTTGTCAAATTTACATATAAAAGTTGAGGAGTGACGGAGACTCTTCGGCAAATAGCAGAATCGAATGAAGTGATGCATTTGCGCTAAATTAGGCTATTTTTAAATTTTATAGAAAAGAAATTCAAAAAAATTATCCTTAAGGGTTTCATTACACGGACTCTTAGAACATACCTATATATTATTTTAAAAATGGTGTCTTTCTTTCTGTAAATCTGCAATAATGTAATTTAAATTATTGTAATAATTGTGATTCAAATTTTCCTTTAGAATAATTTTTAACAGATTAAAAAAACTCAAATGGACTTAAAATGGGATGTTTTGTATCAAAACAGAGAAAAACCAATGCAATCAATGTTAAAGTAATACAATTAATTCACTAAAGGAAAGGGTAACTTGAATGTCAGTGATTAATACTACAGTAGAGTTGAATTATAACTACTGTTGTTTCAGTTCTGGAAAAATTTGAGTTTCAGTTAAATAAATGAATTTCTGTAAATCGAAAGCTTGAGATAAATAGAGGTAAAATTTATTTTAATATGCAATGAGTTTTATGTTAAGTCTAATATTTTACTTAACGATTAATTGAAATTAAGTGGTTTTTAATCGATTAAAAAAATTATAAATTATAAGCCTTTTAAAAGAATATTTAAGGTATACTGCTAAAAACTAGATCTAGGATAGTGTGTGTTTAACCATGTGTTTCATTTTCAGTTTTTGAGTTTCAGTTTCAGTTCCGAAAACTGAAGCTGAAACTGATATTATAGATCAGATTCAGTTTCGGTTTTCGGAACTGAAACCAACACTAATTATAACCAAAGTTAGATATTTCTGGAGGATATCGGTTCGGAATCAGAAAGAAAAATACTAAATTCGGGAGTCTTTCGGGAAATAAATTTGTATTCTGTATGAATCTTCTCAATATATTATTATTCTTTCGATTCTGAGAACAACAGTTTAGAATCGGGATTAATTGGATTAATTCACAATTAATCCTAAATATGATTATATAGCATATCGCTGTCGCTGAAACACCAAATCAATGAAAAAGATTCAAGTCATTGAAATAACGCAAAAATTATAAAGATTTCGAGCAATGATTTTCAACGCAAGAATTATGAAAGCATTGTTATCCGTACATAAGATGCAAATCAGTTACTTAATAAAAATAAAGGAAAATTTCTGTTATTCACGTGGGATCATTTTATAAGATAGGATTTTATTTAAAAGATCTCACCGAGTACTACAAACTTTCCTCTTGGGCCTCTCGCGGAGTAAAGGCCTAGAGAGCGAAAAATCTACTTTTTGGTACTAATCTTTGAACATTTAAGTGTAGGTCTATACCAATTTTAAAAAATTGCCATATCTTGAATTTTTCCTATGTGTAGCTTCCCAAGCTTAAAATCCTGGTTACGGCACTGCTTATGGATCATGAGTTGTAAATTCTTATATTTTCTATTTGTCAACTATTTCGAAGGTATGAAAATAAATAACACTTGATCTTTAAGAGATAATTAAAAAATTTGTTCATATTTTTAAATTTGAAAATACGAAATTCAAAAATCCCTATTTTTTCTTATTCTCAAGCTTTAGCTTTTAAAGCATTGCAACTAAAATAATAATAAAC
>JAUJYT010000483.1:0-18381 GCA_033996565.1 Nanhermannia nana
CAAGATTTTGCAATTTTCAAGAATTATGGCTTAAAAATAGTAAATTCAGTGAATAATTTATAATAAAAGATTAATGTCAGCAATTTCTCTCTCTCCCTCCCCCCGTTTTAGATTATAATACCTGTAAGTTTTATAATGATTTAACATAAAATTCATATTGAATTAAATAAAGTATATTAAGATAATATCAACTGTATTAAGATAATCAGTTGGTTTTAGTGTTGAAAACTGTAAAAACAAAAACCTAGTATTCGGTAATCAAGTTTTTCAATAATTAGCATAAATATCATATTTAAACTTCTGTTTCGAAACAGAATTCAGATATCGTGCAATTGCGCCTACTATTAAATTATGAGGAATGTAGTAGAAACAGGGTTTTGCTGTTATTATAAATGCATGAAAAGTTCCATTTAAGGCATAGTTATTACATAACTTGTCACCAATTTTGGATGCAATAGAAATAATGTATGCGATTAATGATACAGAGTTTAAAAGTTTTCACTTCTGATAACCATTTCATTATCAGTAGTGAAGAATATTCATTGAATAGAAGGAGATTTATATCATCAATTGAGACAAATTTAAATAATTTAATTACTTTTATTCTGGTTTTATTTCATGCTCAGAACTAAATTTATCACAAAATAAGTGCAGAAGTTGTGTGTCTTAAAAAAATGAAAGCTTCTATTTTTGGAGTATTTACTAACTCTATTTCAAAAATGAAGGCATAAACGATTAAATTACAAAAATATTGCCGGTAAATAAAAAGACAGCATAAAAATAATTCATATACTCTGAACTTTTGATACCATCAGGTTATAGAAAGAAAAAAGGAAATATAAACTTACAAATGAAACATCATCTCAAATGGCATCGCACAGAATTTCTGCAGCTGCACGACTCGGTATATTAGTGTTGGTATAAATTAAATTATATAAATATAATAACAGCAAATTGTTGACAATAGATTAAAGGCTTGTTTCAATAGTTCAATTATATGATACAAAATTTAAAGGCAGCTGAACTATGAGACTTCCAGTAATATACAGTACAAAACTGCGAGAGTGAGTGATGTAGGATTACAATAATGTGGGCGAATATTGAGAATCGGAACAAGAGTAGCATTGAGGCAAACTCTTAGTTATCCTACACATACAATGTTTTCTCATTGGGCGGGTTTTGATATACAACTAGAAAATGTTAAGATATTCGTTGATGTTTTGCCTTTAGGTTATTACCATTTGCAGACACACTAAAGCTCGAGAAAAAACCAAATGGGGCTATGAATGGACCAAGAATTGCATTGGAAGAGATACCATATGGCCCTAAATTGATTATATTCTACCCAAAGCGGACTCTCACCGACATTTACTTAAGAAATGATTGAAAATAAAGCATAAACATTGACTCAGACGCAAATTCATTGACGAATAGCTCAACTCAATGATGCAAAAGTTAATAGAAGAAACAAATGTGTGAAACATATGTATTCTATTCTCTTGTTCTCAACCCAACTGACATCCTGTAATGCAATGCATTTATTTTAAACATTTAAACAATAAGTTTTTGTATTACATAACGAGGACATAAGTCAATATATGTTATAAATATTTACAATATATGCAAACGTCAAGTAATAAATGACATCTTTTCCACTCAATTAAAACTTGTTCAGAGTTAATAAGCTTGAGGTCATGCGTCGCTTAACAGTAATACAATACCAATTCACCCTTTTTTCATTGATTTACATCAAATATTAAGTTTTAAATTTGAAGCAAATAATAATTATCAAAATTAAGATAAATATGAATACCAATTGTAATTACGAAACAATTAAATTTGAATTAAATACTTTCCATATTGAAAATTGGAAAACATAAAGACCTGTGTATTGAATACTTAAGTATACAATATTGGAAATAAGTCACAACTTAGAAAGACTCACCAAAATTGAGTTATTAGTGAACGATTTGTTGAAAATGGGGACCAATTTTCCAACTGAATACTAAGTCAACTTTTTTCAAATCAACAAATATATACTGACAACAAAAGAGCTTCTTTTGTGAAGGTATTAACTAAAATGACAATAAAGAAACCGTAAGGAACACAGGATATGCGCTTCTTATGCGTGAACAAAACAGTCTGAGCATTACATGAGAACGAGCATAATATTAAGTAAGTTTAATACAAGTAATGTCTGGTAAGAATTGAATGCACCTGAAGGACGTTTCGTAACCCAAGGATAACTTGAGTTTCCTACACATTAATAATTCTTAAATAATTTTATTTAATTTCAATTACTCCCACATCTTCGCTGTAATTTTTGCTAAATGTGGTCACTACTCAATACACTAAAGATAAGATTTTAAAATAAAACGGGAGGATTATATTAGCTTAGGTTATAAAACAAGTTGGAGTTACATAACGAGTAAACGACCCGCAACTCTAAGTTTTTGAAAACACAGCTCTTCCAATGCCATATACATAAAGTTGCCATAAAAAGGAAAAGAGGACCGAACGTCACATCGAGACTAAAAAGCTTTTAACCTTAAGGCTAAAAAAAGAGTTCTGTGTGATAAAGATGAGTGCCAGATATGAAAACGGTAGAGGATTAAAACCCATCCTCGACATTGAGCACATTTATCCGCAACAAAAAACACTTTTTATACACTCGACTCAAAGATTGATCGAAAAACTCAGTGAAAGTTTTAATAATAAGGTAAGAATATATTGAGAAGAACGAAGAACAAGTTAATAACAAGTTTGTGATACCAATGATCTTTAATAAAGATTGAAAAGTTGTTCACCACTTTGCTTGTGATTTAAATTAATTGATTGTAATCAATCACTATAAATGATTGGTTCGCGCGATATATTTAGCAAATGGAAAGATCATCCAAACAAGAGTTTGTCTCTGCTCTAAATTAAATCCATTCTACTTTAGACTTCCTTAAAATACATTAATCTATTAAAGTCAAAGAATTAGTTCAAACTTCAAGTAGAGATAGTTCTTTCATTATAAGCATTGAAAATACTTTTAGAGCTCACGAGTAAACGTGTATTAATGAGTAAACGTGTAATTAATTAAAAAATCATCATTTAATAAGGGATTTGATATTTTGGTTAATCAAAACACAATATGCTATTCGGAGAATTACTAGATTAGAACAGATGCTTATTTTAAAACAAGCAAACTTTAGTGACTCCACCCATTTAATATCGTGTTATCATTTGATAATCCCTTTAAACTCAACGATGAATAGATGGCCTGTTATTAAGAATGAATGCCGCTTAAGAACAATCTAACTAATAAAGTTGAGTGTACGGCTCTCCCAATATGGTGTTCATTCAAACGGATTCAAAACTGATTCAAAATGCTTTCAATGAACAATTTTGTCAGTTGTGTTTTGGGCCACCTTTGAATACTTATATAACAGGTACTGAAAGTGCATAACACCCACATTCATTTTTCTAAAGTTTGATTTCCCCCGCATTAAAACCTGAATTTCATCAATGGCTCAATAAACTCAATTTATATTCACCTCTCTATATGATTATTTTTACATTTATGCCTATCTAATGATTTAATGTCTTACCCTTTTTATAATTCTTAAAGTATATAAAAGTCCGTCAATCAATTCGTGAAAACTTACTTCTAATGATATATTATCACAACTCATCAAATTACTCAATACAACAAAACTAGTAGCATATGTTAGTTGTTTTCCTGTTTTGCTATACCTGAGTGGGGTTTAGGTGAGGAGGGGGGTTAAGTGCCATACTAACATTTCTTAAAAATCAAGTAATGGTTAAAACAAGATAATTAATTTAAGGATAAAAGTGATTTTTTTAAACTCATAAATATAATTAATTAATGTAATTGATATTCAAATTAATTTTATTTCTTACTTTTTCACAACTTTTTATAAAACTACTAGCAATTAGTTGTGTGGACACGTTTAGGCATCAATTTGCTTAATAGCGGATATTAGTGAGAAATTTCGTTTTACATAATTTCATATTTCCAACATTTAAACCAAATGATTAATTAATAATTTAAGAATTTTCTGTATTTTGATACCGACTTGCAATTTGAAATCAATGCAAGTATTAAATATTTTTTGCCACAGAAAATTATTTATTTAGAATTCTCGCACTACAAAGCATTTAATGAAATAATACAATTTAATTCAATTCCTAAATCATATATATAGTAAGAATTTCTTCTTGGGGGGCATTTGCACCCCATACCAAGGTCTTACACTTGCTCGACTCTGGTTCTGTTCTGATTATATTCATTCATAAAAAACAAATGATTAGTTTATTTTAAGGTAAGTAATAAATTATAAATAAGTATATAAATGTTTAATATGGATATACTTGACGTTGAAAAGAGCAATTTTCAAAGATTTATTATACTTAAAATGGGTTTAAATATATAATTTATTGAAAATTTGAATAAAATTTCTTGTGTAATACACTAAGTTATGCATTAAAGAAACAAACTCATGAGTATAGTTTTGTAACTCTTTTTGTAATAAAATCAGTATAAAAATAATTTATTTTCTAATTCAAAGATTGTTTCAATTTTTAAATTAATGCGAAATTTAATTAAAACTTTGGTTCAAGTTTTGGATAAAACTTGATATTAAATGAGCAAAATATTGATTAAACATTTGGTATAATAAAACCAAAAAAGAAAATTCCCAACAAAATTTAATTTTTGGTTAATAGTAAAAATTTAAAGTGAAAATTATCATAATTTAAATTTAGAACGATTTAGAATCAAATTTAATAGACTTTATCATAAACAAGAATCAAAAGTTTTCAAGTTTTTAAAACTCGAAATTTAAAATAGAAGTCATCAAACTTTTGAGGTTCATCATTGATTTCTACATGAATTATGCATCGATTTTGGGTTTTCTTCAAAACTTGCAAAATAAAGCTCCACTTTCAGGGGAGGTCATACTTGACTACATTTACATCAAATTTCTTTTGCTTAATATTCATAGCAGAAAAAGTAAATTATTTTATCTCATTTACAAAAATTACTAATAAATTCTTTAATTAACAATTAGTGATCATCAGCTCAAAAACAAGCGCAGCTCAATTTCACCAAGACTTGAGCTGAGCTCAGGTTCAAGATTGAGCTGCAAATATAGGGAGCCCAACAATCCGCCGAAACTTTGGCCAATCCGCCAAATTATATGACCCAAAAGTTAAATGAGTTTCAAACAAAATTCAAGTTTATTATAAACTAATTTTTAAATTTGTAATACCAGTTATTTTTTATTTTATCAATCACTTTAAAAATGAGCAGAAACGCATTGAAGATCTAATTAACTCTCAATCAAATCGTAATCCTCGCCCTCAAAAAAGGAGAAAATATGCACAAAATGACGAAAGACTAAAAAACCTTTTAGACTAGAAGCGAATGCTTTAAATCCAATTTATAGCTTTGATTTTGAAGCAGCTTATTGTATAAACAGATCTCTAACTTATTGATTTATGTGTCGGTTAGACATTAAGAATTTGTGGAATTTAACTTTAAATTTAATCAGTTTTTATTAATTAAAATATTTTTTTGTTATATTTTAAATGATTAAAATAAGTTTCCTTCAAATGTAAAATAGGGTTAAGTTTGCTATAAGAGGCGTAAAACAAGGATTCTGCGAATTGACGTGAAGACATATCTTTAGCAAAATATACATCAAATAAAGTAATTTAAAATAACTAACAATTTAAGTGTTTTCTGAAAAAGTTTAATCACATGCAAACTAAGCAAATATGTTAAATCACTGTTTAATTTCCTATGTTATTGTTATTTGAGGTCTGTTTGTTGACCTGCATTGAAGCTCAGAGCCGAGACTTTGAGCTTGAGCTCAAAGCTGGAGCTTCACTGAGTTAGAAGCTCCAAAACTCAGCATAAAAGGCGTTTAAGCCCACAAATCGCTGATGCGGACCACTATTAACCAAATATTATATTATTATTTATTTATTGATTGACTCAATTATTAAACTAAAGTATTAAGGATAAGAATTCTATCAGTAATTAACTTATTGAACTCATATCTGTATAACATATTAAACATAAATTATTGTATAATAAATAATAGCTTTATTCTTAAACTAAGATAATTGAGATCAACATCTAATTAATCAAATGTATTAGTTTAAAATTTTTATTTCTAATCGTTAGAGGTTTTTTAGAGAGTTCCTAATACTCACAGTCATTACGAGTATAATAGAAAACACTTAAAAGCGTTGGCAAACATACATTTGTCATAAACCATGAGCAGAGTCATGATTCTTTCGGAGAAACGCTTCAAAATTCAATCGGAATTTTGAAACAAAAATAGAGAAAATTAGTTGAAAATTCATATAAGAATTATTAGCTTAAGTGATAAATTTTTTTACTTATAAATTATATTTTATTGTTTGTTACTGTAGTTCTTAAATATTGGATACATTTAATTAGTGGTGAAATTTAATTAAGGAATACTAATAGTAAGGAGTAATAGGTTGAAAATGTTATAAGAAGTTTTGTACCACCTGTAAGATGAAGACATTGTAAAATTACAGGAAAATTCACAATTTTTGTAATTCCAAGAAATGGTGAAAAGTATCGAATTAGTATTTTTCAGAATATAAACATTAGCTCTCATTTTACGGATTTTAGAGTAGCAGTAAGAGTAGGATTTCCAACAAAGTGGTGGCTTTGGTTTTGAACAACTTCTAAACAGATTAAAGAAAGTGCTTTAATAGAGCAGTGCTTCCAGTCATGAATTATTGCAAAAGCTGGAGGGCAGCGAAAATTGGTGAGAGATAAGGCAGCTTTAAATTGCAATGATTGCAAAGATCAACGTTGAAATTGTTAGTCAAAACTGTTATCTCAAACATGGATCAATACCTAAATGATAAATGCTTTTGCTTGAGGTCACTCAGACCAGCCCTCTTTTCTCTGGTAGAAAAGTATATTAAACAAAATTCTTCGGCATAACCATCAAACATAAGCCAATTATTGTCAAACGTGCCAACAAGAATTCAGATGAAAGAGCTTAAAAAGACTCGGAGCTAATGCGGACATCAGTAGTGGTGCTCATTGTAATTGGATTTTAAAAAATATTTCAACAAGAAACTCGATATTAGGGTTGAAAAGGAATCATCGGATTTCTAAATTAGTTTTTTAAAACAAAAATTACAAGAATTACTGCTCTCAACGCTTAACATTTCGAATCACGTCTTACGTGTTATATCACATCAATTACAAAAAGGCCTATTGTCTCAAATTAGTTAACAAATTATAATCAAGTATTAGCCATAAATATAAAGGTAAACCAATTCAATACCACTAATTACTTACTAACAGCATTGTGTTAATTACTGCATGACATCATCGCTTTTGTTTTTCGATATTTTGAGATAAAAAAGATTAGCATTTCCTTTGGCTGATATGCAACACAATAACAGTTTTGAATGAGGAAAACTTCACACTTTTCAAAAGCTTGTATGCAGTAAAAGTCACATTTAATAAGAGATAAAAATAGCAAAGAGACCGCATCAACACTGAAAACACTAAGTCTAAGACTTCTTTTTATGAGAAATAGTTCTGCATAGAAAGCTTTGTGTTTTTAAATACATATATTTATTTACTATATTATTATGTATTTAGACTAATATTAGATTTGTTAGAGGTATAAAAAGTGGTCACAGCTCTCAATTTTGAAATCCATTTTTAGAATACACTCCAAAGAAAACAAAAAATATTAATGAAATAATGAAATAAGATTACATAATAGCATAGCATTAATTTTCTCCGTGTTATCATAAAACCGCTTAATTATTAAAGGTGTACCTCTACTTGTTCTACTTGTACACTATTTTAATTAAAAAAACTACAAACTAAATGTTGATCTCAAAAGAGCCAAGTTTTAGAAACAATTAATTTGAAGTGAAAAGTATGTGTTGAAGTTAACAAATTAATAGCATTTAAAGCTAAAAATCACATTCAATGAGATTTGATTTGATAAAGTCTTGGGAAAGAATGTTTAATGCAATTCAAAACATTTTTAAGTTGAAAAATATCAAAATGTTGATAAATAAAGTAAATTGTATTTAAACTATTAAATATATTAAAATTGAAACTCTATTCAAACTAAAAATTTCTTAATTATTTATTAAAATGAAAATATAAAAAATTCGAAAACATAATGACTATTGTATTCTAACATTAAACCATTAAATCTCAAGTTTTATGTTAAAGAATTGTATTCATTAATAATAGAAAATAATCGCAAAAACCCGAAAGTCCAATGCATTTATTTTGATATACAATGGATTTTTTTAATCATCTTAAATAACACTCATTTAAATATTGCTTAATATACAATACATGCACACATATGCACACAAATAAAAAAATTATAATAACATATAATATTTAGCAGTAAAAGAAATATATAATTTTGATAATTTTTTTGAGTTGAATTCCTTGATTTACAATATTCTACGGAATGAATGATTAATCATATAATTATAGTTAATTACATACAATTACAGAATTAAGAACAAAATTTTAAACAAATATTTCATGAGTTTTCAGAAAATGAGTTTTAATTGATTATTAAAAATATAAAGTATGCAAAAATTATATAATAATTATTCTGATAAGGAATGTGGTCATACAAAAGATCAAGTTAGTTCATGCTATTCGTCCTACACTGTTAGGAGAGTCGGTCTTACAGTCAATATCAATCATCAAACTTCACATATACTTTATTTAAAAAATTCCTAAGTATTTAAATAAAGTTAAGTGTTTGATAGACGAAAGTTATGCAGCTATAGAATCACGAATGAGTTCACTTTTCAAATCTAATAAACATGAGATTTCAGAAATTTTGAGTCAAAACTAATTTATTCCAAAAACATGCTCTGAAATGAATATCAATTCTTAGGTATATTTTTATTACTTGTGACCATTTTGAAAGAAATATTTGTAAAATTCCTAATTCACTTCGATCACTGCTCATACATCAGTTTGAAGGACATAAAAATGTTTTATGACAAGAATGTCAAAGACTCACAAAATTATTTTATACCTGTATTCCACACAATAGAATAATAAGCAATTTTTCAAAATGATTTGTCCATTTTTTGATAAAAACTACAATAAAGCGATAAATTACATACGAGTATGATATGAAAGTCCTTAATACAAATCAAGTTTAGTAAACAGAGCTGAGGTTTAAAATGTTGACAGCATTTATATGCTTAAAATGATTTATACCTAAACTGCAATACTGAATACTTATTAAGGAATTATATGAAACTATTTATTGAAAAAAATCATTTACAATCTGTTGAATTCTAATTGCTTTGTATAATATATTATATTACTAATTTAGATATTTATACATCGATTAAAATTAGATGTAAATATCGAACAAAAAGCGACTGACAGTAGACTAGTCTGCTGTGATTGGCATAAAAAGGGAACTTTTACAAACTTCGCAAATTATGATTAGAATAAATAAACATGAGCTGCAATTACTTGAGATCCTTTCAAATGTTTGTCATTTCACATTCAATTATGGGTTATTTGGCACCCATTCTAATGAGTAAAGCTATCAAAATACAAGTTCAGCAAAGAATGCTTCAAGATTTCAGTGTTTGAATGCGAAAAACAGCCCATTTTATGACAAATGCACATAACTTTTTAAATTTTTCAACAAAGAAAGGACAACAACTTTTCTTTGCTCATAAATCTTTCTGTTGTAAAGCTTCGTTCAATATATCCATAAATCTTTAAAATTCCCATTAATTTACATTTTCGATATAATAGCTTAAAATAAATAAAAAATATTAATATTTTATGCATTTTTCTATTAATCAAACAAATAGAAAATATAATGCGTATAAAAAAATATAAAAATTGCTTTTAGATGATTAGAGAGTGACTTTTGTGACTTATGCCAACATAATATCAGGGCATAAAACAGAGCCTAATATAACTTTAGTATTGATTTCATTAAAACATAGAGTACTTGTAAAAATCACTTAATTTATGTGATCTAAATGTGAGACTAATAGACTGACTAATATTAGTATCAGATATCATAGAAAATCGATTTATTTTGCGCTTAAATACTAGCATAAAGTGGAGTCGATTATGTATAAACCTTAGGCTATTTTTGACTTTTCTGTTCGCATTTAAATTTTAGCCATATTTTAGTTGAAACTCTCTATCGATTGACGGATTTGGAATCCGCGCCCAACAAAGAACTTGATAAGAAGCTCAACATTTCCCAACATGAGTGAACTTATCTTTTGAACTTTTGTAAGTTCTCAGCTTTTGGAAATATCATAACTCTGTTACCCGCCCCACACGAAAGCATATCATATCTAAATTCTAAAGCAAATAAATGTTTGAATGGCATAACTTTAAACTTTAAAGAATACTATGAAAGCCAAAGGAAGTCATGAGAAAGAAGGTAACCATTACCTAAAAGTAGTATTTTTGAGTATCACCTCTGGAACATTAGAAACATAGCTAATGATAGAAGACTTGCATACTTGAGTATCACCTCTGGAACATAAGAAACATAGTTAATGACATTTGACTTACATACCTGACAATAGGAACAATTATGATTACAGTATAGCTGTCTGCCATTCTTGTTCTTACTGCCACAGCAGGAATTGAACATATTATCGCATTCAATATTCACAAACAGGACTTAAAGGCAAAACAGGCACATAAACAAACAATTGTTTGTCACTTCTGACTGGGACACAAACTCTGGGCCAAATTTGAGATGAAAATGATATAACAAATGAATGCTTAACGAAATTCCTGGTAAGTTACAGGTAGCGGCGCCTCAAGGACTGGCCTTGGAGTCCAAACACTGTAATTGATGCAAAAGTGAATGAATGGCTTAACTTTTTTGACAGCCAATACTGGATGTGATTCGAGAAAACGAGTCAGTCCTAAGCCTTTAGTGCAAGTATTGGCTAAAGGTATTTCCCATATAATAACTCACTTTTCAATCTATTATCTCCCACAGAGAGCAAAAAGCGAACACAAACTTTTAAAGTTCTGTTTTGAGTTTACACTTCTTATGCCATATTATCAGACATTATACTTGTGTCAACTGATTATTTCTAAGAACAAATAATGTTTGACAGGATAATGATAAAGAAAAGGTGTTCTGTAAATCAGGTTTGGTTGTGTAGACCAACAACAATGTTGTCAAAGAATTTTTCACAACAGATTTTATACAGAATATTACACAGAATAATCACTGAAGCGTGAAAGACAGGCACAACTGTTGTGCCAATTATGCAAAACTGCACTTTTTTCAAAACAAGAAAAAATTAAACAGCATTTGGTTTAACAATTTTTTACAAATTACTTTTTTGGTCAATATTATACACGACTGAATAAGTTTGGTTTTAGTTCAACGCAAGAATATATGCATTTGAGAAAAACTGATTTTTTAGAACTTCATCGCAGACTATAAGGCACTCCCACTGAGGAGAACCAAAACCAAACTAAACTAATAAAAGCAATGCCGCTCTGTAGCCAATGCACTCTTCTTTAGTTGAACCTGTTCTCTGTTCTAAACTGTACTAATACTATGAATAGATGCCAATACTTCTAAATTGTTTTCAGTCAACGTTCAATCTTAACATGTATTGTGTTACCTATTTGTCCAATAATGGACTCACACTTCACTTTTTTGGAGACTAACTTTTATAATAAGCAAAAAAGATAACTGAGAGAAGTTTTTTCTCAAGTGCTTTTTCAATAGCATAAGCAAACGCTTCTCAACAATATTAATGAGAATAGCGATCGACAGTGAATTCAATGCATTACAATAAAAGGCAGCTAAAAGACCATAATTTAGCAGAACATAAAACTCAAATTTTGTAATAAGGAATCAATTCTCTGAATGCGAATACTTTTGTTTTAAAATGTGATTAAGTAACGCATTTATCATTAAGTCTTATCATTATAGGTTTAAAATGCTCACTAAATATCTTGTACTTAAACGCTTTGAGGGATAAAAAGTCAGCGCTGACTCCAAGCTGACCGATTACTAATTCAGAGCTTTGATTCTCTATAAAACCGTATTTACGTTAGGAAAACACATTAAACTGATTATCTTAGGAATATGTTGATTAAAATAAATAAATGAATATTACAGATATATTAAATGAAGTTAAACAAATTGTTGCTTGTTTTCAAAGTGCCTCTCATCAAAGTTAAATCACTTAAAGAGAAGAATTTAAGAAATATTGAGCTAAGTTTTAATGGGATCTTAATATTTAGTTTGAATTCTAAGGCTGCAAACCATCAATTTTGAAATAAATATTAATCTCTATTTTAAACTTTATTAAAAACATGTTATCATTAAAGCATACAATTATAAAATCTTTAATAATAGTGATTTTGAATTATATGATTGTGTTATTTTTATATAATATATGATTATATATTGCATTTATTGGGCATTAAAATCAGTGAAAATCCAAAAAACATAAATTTAATGATTTTATGTATAAAATTTGTTTGTTTTTAGGGAGAAGAAAACTAACAAACTATTTAAGATATCGCCGACATATCAATGAACCCCAAAAGCTATTTTTACTTGTTTAACATATGCCTCTATAAGATTAAATATCATTTGTTGCCAATTATACTATATATACAGTAGTCAACTGTTAATATAATATGCAAGACTCAACTCAACTCAAATCAAATCTCTATTTAAAAATTTGAACTCACTTGAGATTTAGATATCAATAATTTTCAGTTACTTAGTTTGAGTTTCAATTATTGTATTTTTTTATACGTTTATATAAAAAACTTCATGTTTTTTATATCAGTTGGAGTTTAGGTTTACTTATTTGAGCAAAAAAGTTGAATTACTGATAATATTTAATGATACAAAAACTATGAAATTGAAGTGGATGTACGAAAATTAAGTGAACTGGAAATAATTCACAATATTTGAAAAGTGGTTGAATAATAATAAATCTTTTTTCCAAAGTAATCGTTAAAACTTTAATGACACACCTTTTTTGATATGTTTTCAGTAATTTCAGAACTATTTTCCATATTTTCATATTAAAATGATTTTTGAGCTATGAATTTATTTAAAACATACGTTCGCAATAACGTTTTCATGAGCCAACTTCCTAATGAGAGTGGAGATCTCACTGAAGCCCATGTTGAAAACCAGTGAGATTTTTACAGAGATAACCCTGTGTCAGAGTGGGTGAACGCTGAGGGCCATATATAATAGGGTTAGTATATGTAGGGTTAATATAAAACAATGAATATATAGCCAACATATTGCAGAAAAAACAGCTTAGAATCCGGGGTTCGAACCCACGATCCTTCGATCATGAGTCCGACACCTTTACTCTGGGCCATCCTCCCTCCCCACGTTCGCAATAAAATTAATAAAATACTAATAATTATTATTAAGATTATTAAGAATTATTATTATTATTATTATTATTATTATTATGATACATGCATTAGTATACTGTATTTCAATACTAAATCAATATTAGAAACTCTTATTGATTTAGAATGAAGTGGAACTTTTAGAAAATATTTTAATGGAATTGGAAATTTTTCCGTCACTAACACAAAACTCATGTCTTGTACTTACCATAAAATAATTCAGAGATAGCTACAGTCTATCGTTCAAATGTATACTCATATAAGGTACTGATAAATCGCAATCATTTTTGAAATTTATATCGATATAAAGACTAAGACTATAATAAATTTTCAAGAAATTTAGTAATATTTTAAATTATATACCAGATAAAGATTTAAATTACTGTAATTCAATTTAAACGGTCGTAAATTTTAGGATTATTCAGTAAAACAAAGTTGTAAACAGTCATTGATATGACGATAATACTTATACCTCGAAATCAAACGAATTTTAATGAATTTTAATGAATCAAATATTGGTCACGCATTGCAATTGAATTATTTAATCTAATACTAAAGGCAAGAATAATATCGTATTAGTTTAATTTTACTAAAACATTAGGAATTCTACTTATGATAAAATCTGATGAATAGCACTAACCTTAAGCTCTTGAAATATTGATTATTTCTTCAAACTCTTCAAACTATGCGTTAACTAAATTAAATTTCTTTCATTTTTCAATCGTTAAATCAGATAAAATAAAATCAGAATAAAATAACTTTGAATTGAATTCAATTTACATTGAGTGGTACATTACTGATAAAAAATGGAATATTACGGACTTGTCTAATAAAAAAAACTGTTAATTCCTTATTTTCATTTAAATAGGAGACACACTCTGTTGAGTTGAGCATAATATGTAGAATAAAGTAGACTCAAAAACATGGAAAAAGCCTAAAACGAATGCTCTTTTCCTAGAAGTCATAAAAAGCTTCATTTGAAAAGAAGAAAATGTTTATATCGAGAAACTATAATTCAATGAAAATTCCGATCTGTTTTCATACAATAATCATAAGTTGTAACAAAAAGAGAGTACAAGTAGTTGTTGTTCATGACAATGTGTTTCACTTATTTATATGCAAATGTAATACAAGGCTCTAAAGATGGGCTGTTAGTAAGACTGGCCTCTCAACCAAAATACCCTCTAATTTAACGAAATGCGACTCTATATATAGAATACATTACAAGTTATTCTCTTATTATCCAATTGTAGGAAACATTATGCTTACAGAAAGTTATCACTTTCAAGAGTCCCAATATACCCAAAGGCCCAAAGCCTTATTTTACAACACAGTTATTTGAAGCAGATTTGAAACGACCACATATACTATACTACAGGTATACTTATGTTTATATTTTATAAGCTTTGGCCAAACGTATTATCAACTTCTGACTTAATGTTCAACAGTTATGAAATAACTCACGAAAAGCTTAAGTGCAAAAGAAAAGTTATGATCACTTTAGAAAATAGTAAGCAATCAAAAACAAAATATTTAATATGTTTTTGATATATTCAACAAAAAGCAATTAATATAAACTCTAAATATAATGAGTGTATTGATTGCCTGCTTTAGATTTGCTTCATATGAGAGCACATTAAATGCTCAAATCCTGAATAAGTTGACGTAATGTCAGAAAGTCTGAGTCAATGGTTTTCTTTGTCCAGCTGTGAAGACTGTAGGGGACGGTTAAGAGTCAAGTCTACATTCGGTGATATATCATGTGTGAGACACAAAACAAATACTAGTAATCAATGCTATACTAACGATGTTCTACTGAATTAATGAACCAGAAATATGTTGAATGAAAACATTTGCTACAGTGGAGTCACTTCTCCACTAACTTTATTCATCGAAACCATTCAAACAATTGCAATGTATTGATAACACTAAAAAGTCTAAAGTAATGGTTACATATTAGACAAAGTACATTACCATTCGTTATTCACCATCGATTCAATGTAGAGTTTGACATTTGATGATAGCATTCGTTCAAACTTTAATGGAGAAAAATATAATGCGTTCGTATATAAGCGGAGACATCGGCAGCAATTGATGGTAAAATTGAGGACATTAGAGAATGTTCAGGAAATGAAAACTTATGAATAATGGCCAATACATATACATTATGAATAGTGAAGCGACACTCAATTATAGCTAAGGCAACACAAGCTTAATGTGACTTTTGGTTGGCTCTGCTCTTACACTATATCTTGTTTTCTACTTTTCTGTATATGAGACTGTTTTATGTCTAATATCGTTTTACAATAAAGTCACAGTATTTATGCAAAAGCCATGCATTGCTCCACAATAATCATAAGACTATTTGTTTAACCAAATACGTATTCCACTATTGATAACTAAATTATCGCAAGTCTTAACTAAAACTTGTGTTTGCGTATGGCTTTAAATGCTTGAGATATCGCACTTTTAAAGCTTAAACGATTCTAAAAAATTAGTTTATATTTAGCTCTAAAATATTGTTGAGTCTATTTATTGTTTTAAACAAAGTACAGGTTCAGTACTTTAAGTAGAGATAAATGTAGGGAAAGAATTATTTGATGGGTATTGAAGATAAATATAGAGACATGAGTTCATGTTTTAGAAATAGACTAATTGACGAAATAATCAGTTTATTACATGTTTTTCAAACTAATTCGGGACAAATAAAACTAATTACGTGTTGAAAAATGTTTTCAATTGATTGTTAATCAGTAAAGTGTTAATTCTCGAAAAAATAAAGAAATTTTCATTAATTGAATGAATTATTTTTATGCATTTTGTATAAGTTATATCTTTTCTAAATATGATTCTGGTATTCACATAATTATCATAATTCAAGATTAGAAAACAGATTAAATAATTTAAAACTAATTTCATAATCTTTGATATCTTGAGGTGTGGTTTGTTTAATGTGAACATTAAAAAAGTAAAAATTATATTAAAAAAAGCTTTACAGTAAATATTGATACAAATCCTAATAAAAGCTAATACTGAAGCCCTTTAGAAGCTGTTTAGAATGATGTGATTTATAAAGGGGTCAAAAAAGTTTTTCATATACCTGTACTTTAATATAATAATTATCTTTTCTAATAAACAAATTATAATGAATGATAGTATTAATGTTGAGATAATGAGTACGACTACTGCTTCTATTCATTTAATTTGAAAGCTATTTTTCAATCTATAGAAACAACTGGTTTCAGATAAATTTGAATTATGAATGCATGACATCGCACAGCAATCTCATGAATTGAGTTAAACTTAAGGCAGAATATTGTGATCAGTGATCACGCAATTTGTGAAAATATTTTGAAAAACAAGTTCAATAGCAGACAATATCTTCTTAATTGAATGCCATTTAAGTAGAACTTGACTTAAGTTCAAAAATGTTATGTTATTATACTATATATCATAAAGTTATAGATAATTGACTTTAAGTATTGAAATTATATTCTGTTATTTAAAATGAATGTGAGGTTATGTTAAGGGTTAGGGTGTTCTCTATCTCTATCTCTATGAATATGTTTGTTATAATAATTAAATATTACCATAAAAGCACTTTTTAGTCAAACATTTCATTTAATAATTATTGGAATTAAACTCAAGATCATTATAAACTAATATTTGCTTAAATTTAGTTATTATTTAAAATGATTGAAATATTTTAAACAAATTAATAATAATTTTAAGTAATTCTAAAACTGGTTTACCTTTAGTTTAATTGAAGGCTAAGTTTATTGAGAAGGAAATGGTCACAAATATTGATGTAATCATTAATTTATTCCTAAACAGAGAGAATCTTAGAGAATATGTATAGCATTGGATTCATTCGTATGATTCTTACTATTTTTTAAACGCATAGATTTGTCGCACGAATAGAGTAATGATATTCTGAAACAGAATTTGGCAATAAGTGAGTCTTAGTCTGAGTGAGACTGTTGTGAGCGCAGCAGCTCTTCATCTTCTCATCAAATCGATAGCTAAACAACTGATGAAATGCGTTCTTTACGTCATTTTCTAAGTAGTTCTCAAACACTATAACTTATAGTCTATAAGTTATAAAATAGTTATCACTTCACAAAGCATTGAAGCTTTACTTAACGGACGCTTTGGGCTTATTTTCATGTATTCGACCAAAAAATAAGAAATAAATTCATAGGTTATGGGTTTAAAAGTAAAGGTTCGGGAGTCTCGATATCGATCGGGAATTTCAACTCCCGATCGGAAGTCCCGCGAAACTCCCGGAAGCACTGACTCAAAAACTAAAGGCTATTCCCATTCCAGGACTGCCACCTTTTTCGACAGCAAAACTGGAGAAAAAATATCAAAAGTTGGACCAAAGTTTTTCATATAGTTTTCCCAAACATACAATTAGATAGAAATAAACAAATTGATGAGTATAATGATGATGTTTTATTCAATTTTACTATCAAATTAATAAAATACTATAAAAATCTCGAGTTTTGAAAGCTCTGCAAAACTGGAGTGGTGGCTGTCCTGTTCCATTCTCAATAACAAAAAATATCTCAGGATTTTCATTACTTCAGTGTCATCCGAAAGGATAGTTTCGGGCAAATTCATCACTAAAAAGCGTTCGGCACTTAATTCTCATTTAGTTAACAAATTAATATTTTTAAAGAAAAATTTCAAATACTTTAATAATTAATTTCCCCTTTAAATAAACAATAATTATTAATTTCATTATATTCTCACATTTGTATTGATAAAAAATTTTCAATAAAAATTCTATTCTAAAATAACATTTAACTTTTTTCGAGACTTTTCTGGACTCGAAATGACTGTCCAGATCGATAGTACTTTAGAAAACTCGTGACTCCTGCAAATAGCTCCAACTTCTATTTAAA
>JAUJYT010000484.1:0-18378 GCA_033996565.1 Nanhermannia nana
TACAGTAAAAGCTCAATATAACGAACCTCGATGTAACGAACATCTCGTTATAACGTACACACGCGGAATCCCGTTCGACTATGAAATTAAGCTAAAACGCATTCGATATAACGAACCGCTTGATTTTACGGACGAAAATTTTTACCCCTTGACGGTTCGTTATATTGAGCTTTTACTGTATAACATTTAATCATATTTTTCATGTCATATAATGGATAAATCATAAATTCTATAATCAAATCTCTAAAAATTTGATATAATCTATTCCGGTACATACATGGAAAGACACATACCATCGACCGGGACACAGAGGTCGATTCCGGTATTGTCCCGGCCATTACGGTACGGTCGGCAACGCTAATGTGCAAATGTGCAAATGTATTAACACTTATAAAATATTTTTATGTATTTTTACAACACAGGCCAAAAGATCTCTCATAGAGTAACCCGAGAGTAGCCAAAACCCGCGTTAACTTATGATACAGATGTACAGCAGATGTATACCTCGCAGAAGTGAAAATAATGCCATTAACACTTCCGAATGTGGACAGTGCAACGGCAATAGGCATCGCCAGTCCTATCACTCCGAGAACTTTATTCGCGAATACCTGAGAATAACAAAAATTTACTTATGAATGAGCTCAAGAATAAAAGTTATTATTTATTTGAAAATAAGAAATTGGATTATTAGTAAAAAGATATAATTTTTTGAGAATAATATAATATTTAAATATATACGATATTAAAAAGTTCATTTGAATTGCTTATAAGAAGACCCTCTGAAGTGAAAACGAGGTGCAGTTTAATTCTATACAGTGAAACCTCTCAAAGTTGATCACTCATTAGACACCAACTTTGTGGTCAACTTAAAGAGTTGATCAACTTTTAGAGGTTTTGGTTTGCTTAACGTTAACCCTATGGGATTCGCATCAGACACCAATATAGTGATCAAATTTAGGAGGTGATCAAGTAATAGAGGTGACCAACTCTAGAGGTTTCGCTGTACTGTATATCATTTTAATGATAACAATAATATGGAAAAGATTGTGCTTCTGGGCGAGGGTTATGTTCAATTTTTTATTTTTTAAAAATTATTACTAACTGTTATTCGATTTATTTGCATAAATTTGAACGCCTCATTAAGTTTTCGGTATTTTATTATAATTTAAAATAATAGTAATATTAATGCTTAGATTACAGTTAGAAACTGTTATAATTTTACTATTATTTGAAAACCCAAAAGCGCTATTTTTTCCTATTTAAGTTTCAATTAACTTTATTAGTAAAATGTTATTATACTGCTCTCAAGTAATATTATTTTGTAAGGTATCATTGTATAAAATGGTATAATACTCAATATGTCTATACTGACTTGTAGCTCACGCTTTACTTTTACAGTACTCTAACCCAGTAGTTCTCAAACATTTTTGCTTTGCGGACCACTTACATATTCACGTGATTCTCATAGAGCTTAATGTTAAAGTTTTAGCTCTGCGGACCACTAGTGATCCGCAAAAGGCAGTTTGAGAACCTATGCTATAACCTAACGATGTATTATTAAAATCTTGACACTTAATAATGTAGTTGTAGTTGTAGACTAAAGTGAAAAGCTCTAGCGTTTGAAGAGAAGAATGAAATCAATTACCATTGCAATCGCTGGTGAATAGAGAATCTCAGTCGGCGTCAAAATAACGAAATACGCGATATTACTTAATACATAAACTATAGTCGAGATAAAAATTCCTATTAACGCAGCTCTTGGGAGATTCCTGTTTTGCAAAGAGTGATAGTTATCTCAAACCATTTGATATGAAATGCCATTAAATCATGTCTTACTTGTACGGATCCTTCAGTTCCTCAGTTACAAAGTTTAGATAATTCCTGTGAAATTCGAATAAAAATCTTGTTATCATTATATCTTTGAGTATAGTATCAAAACGATTACCAGCCGCCAAACGCAAAGAGGCCTGAATAGAAGGATAGTGAGTAGCTTTCAGTGCACGCTTTATGTTCTGAAACATCCAATGATTCCGCCGTTAGATTCTCTGTATATCCTGTCATATAAAAGGAAGAAAATCATTTTCTTATCATAAAAGCATTAATTTTCTGCCATATGATGCTCTTTAGCAGCAAAGATGAGTTAAATATGTAAATCTGGGCTCAACTCAACACCATTTCCCTTATCAGTCTTTTCAATGATAGAGTAACCAACACTTGTTGATCGAAACTTAATGTTATGCTACCATAGAAATAGAGAAACCGTTTATGAAAAATATCAAATACCTTGAAATAAAAAATAAAATCCCGTCACTATTATTACTAATAATGCCAACAATTTCGATGCAGTGAATATATTTTGTACTTTTAAAGCCCATTTCACATTTGAGCAATTGATAAATGTGAGAAAACCTGTTCAATAAAACAAAATCTTTTTAATAATCATTTAATTATGCTGTTATTCATCATTACATTTAAGTTTTGAAACAAAAGTTTGTTACAAACTCAACAATTGTCAAATCAAATATAATTTTGCTATTTGGTAATGCCCTGCTCGAGTGCCACAGCTCTTATGTTACATAATTTAATTCATATAAATAACAATTTAACTAAATTTTTCAATCCGTGTAATTATAATGATTTATGTTTTAAGTTAAATATTTTTTTTAATGATATAAATTTAAATCAATTTATACAAACGTGAAATTAATGGTTGAGAAACGAGAATTTTTTTATGTAAACCCCATTTATATAAATTTATACAAATGAGTTTTAATTTTTTTTAAAACCATAGTTGAATTGGTGTCATATACTCTTTAAAATAAATATTCTTCAATAAATACTTAGAAAATATATGATAAACTTTTAAAAAGCGTGTTATTAATTAATTTAATGCTTTAGATATTTTGTCATATATTTTTTTTTATATAAAAGAGGACCTTTATAATTCTATTAAAAGTGGGAGGTCTTGGGCTACAATTTTATAACTTTGTTTAAACAGAGTTTGACTCAATTGTTGATTTATTACATGAGTTATGTATTGTTTACATAAGTAATAGAACTGAATAAACAGATTCAAAGATATCATGTATTTGACGATTAGAAACATTCACACGTTTCTGCCAAATGACATAATTTTCATAATTAATTCAAGAAAAGTAATTAAATAGATATTACTTCAATTTTATTCTTATTTGAGAGTATTTTGAATGTTTTGAACGTCTCTTTCCTTATTTAACTGGTTTCATATCAACTGAATCAGGAATTGCTGACAGATCAGACGATTTGAGTAAAAAAATAAGAACAAAACTAAGAGTAGTTTTTCAAAATTAATTATTGCATTTCGTAAAGTCTAACAAATAAATTCATTTGGTTTAAGATTATTTATGTAATAAATATGATACACTTCAATAAAAAAAACTTATATTTTAGTATCTCTTACACTAAAAGGGTTACTTACTTTACCACTAAGTAACCGATTTAAAAAAATTGATACCACAACAACCTTTTACTAAAACATGTTCAAAACGGACATTCAAATCTGCCGAGACCATCATAGTTATGCCTATGTATTAATATCATAGTCAACACAATATCTCTCAATACTTACTTATTTTAATAGTAAAGTAATTTCATAGTAATTTGTAGACAATAATCAAATTAATTTTAAAGATTAAAATGTTATGTTAAGAGATTTGAGTTGAAGCAAAAATTTACGTATTCAATCAATTTTCAAGTACTATCGATTGTATTGATTAGATTTATAAATTTTCATTTGCAAGCTCTTTATGAATTTACCTTGCTAAGTGATAGGTTTGTACAGATCGATACAACTCTGCAAAAAGTTTATACAAAAGTCTAAATGACTCGTAAAATATTTATTTAAATTCATTGATGTTTAGTTGTATGAAAGGTAGAAATAAGCTTTTGTTTAGCATTTTATTTACTATGAAAATAAATATGTATTCCTATGTATTGAGAGATGTTTTTGTCACTATTTTTTGTCAATATTTTTGATAAAAATTATTATATTTTAATGAATTTATCATTAGGTTTATAACAACACATGTAAAAAATTTGAACGGTGTAGGCAACCATTATTCCTTCATAAATAGGTGGTACTCAAAATCTAGTGAGGGCTTTAGTAATACCACATTTGAAAAAGTTTGAAAACCGCTGCTGTAGAGTACTCGAAAATTACGGGTATATTTGTTTTACGGGAACTGACAGTATATTTGTTGAAATTTTCGGCTTATATGAAAGCTATTCCAGCAAAACCTCTATTTTAGCACTAGATTTTCGAAAGACTTCTCGACTTTTATATATATTTTATAAAATGAACTCTTTAAAGCATTGTTAAGCATTTATTTTGCAATAATAATATTTAGAAAGTTAATTTACTGTTAATATCAGAAATTTACATGAGTAACGAACACAGCCGTAACCAGAGGGGGTTTAGGGGGTTATAGCCCCAAACAATTTCAAATTGCCTTATTTGAATTGAAAATTTATTTACTTTATCAATAAAATTAGATCATTTTGATATTAAAATTGCTAAAAATCATTGTTATTTTCAAAATTCAATTTGTTATCAAAATAATATTATTTAAAATATTTAATTCAATAAATTTTGATCTTAACAGACAATTTTTAGGATCTAGCCACCCTAACCAAAAAAGCTGGGGTAAAGAAGCACTATTATTTTGCTAAAAAGGTGTTTAATTTCATTTTTGTAAACATCTTTATTGCATTATTGCATTATTGCATAATCACAAATGCAAACAACCCAATTGAAATAGTCACGAGTTACACGAGTTTATGCTTACGAACAACAGACATATGACTAGCAGACACACTAAAAATTGTTTAAAAACCACATTTAAGTTTGTTTTAATTGCTTTATTTGTAATCCAATGGAAAAACTCAAACATAAAAAGTTTTGAAACAATAGCGAAAAACTTATTTATAAGCAAAAAGAAATTTTTCTAAAAGTTGAGGTATTTATTGAAATAAACTTAATCAACAGTTTGTGTATAATCTTGATGTAAAAAGCTTTAAAACAAGACAAACAAAGATAGTTTCGTTCATTTTTTATATTTTGAAATTTTAAGATTTTTGAGAATTTGTTTCGAAAGAATTGATTTCAATCAAATTAATTGAATGTTTGTTCTAATTCTGTGCGCTGAAGGAAACGTCAGAAACTTAGAAGTAATTTAATCACACATTTAGTTTAGTATACAAAACGAGTAAAAATAATGTTTATCATAAACTTAAGTCTGTTTATCTGTAACGTGAAATATAGACAATATTACATTGTAATGAGAGCTCTTTTAATTTGTTTAAATATGCGCTTATATAAGTCAAAAAAGTATTTGAAGATCCATAAGACGCCTCCCTTTAAATGAAAAATGTATAAATTGATAAGTTTTGCTGATTTTAAGCTTAAATGAATGCCCTTCTTCTGTGAGACTGTGTATTGATGGCTGGATCTATTGATCTCTAATACTTTATGCAGTATTACAGTAATATTAAACTCTTGCCCCAATCGGGGGCAGTTCACATAGTACTACGCTGTTTGTGATCATTTTACTCCCCTACCCCCTCTTCACGCAGGTACACACTTGCTAACCCACCTCCGCAAGAAATGAACACAAAATTGACTTCAATCTAATTTTATTAATAATTAAACCAATTATTTAAATATTCATAAAACAAATACCAATTATTTAAATAGACTTCTTTTACCACTCCATTACAAATGTATAGCAATGGTTGAAGCTGTTGATTAACTTTCGGTAACTATAAATTGTACTAAATTATAGTCCATATACACCCCATACTTGTTTAGCCAACTTATTTGAAAAGTTAGTACATTTATCTAATATACCTGTTTTCCTATGAGAAAGCTTTCGTAATCTTTTGGTCCACCCCCTCCTCCTTAACTAATGAAGTAATATGTGTACGATCTCTTGTTATCATTTTAAAATTTGAAATTTAAAATAAGGCGAAATTAGAAACCATTCGCAGTAATTCAAGTCATATGTTGACTGACAGTCATATGTTTGTACAGTTTTAAAAAAATTTCTTACTCTTTAGTAAAGAGAAAATCGATTGTTTCTTCAATTTGAAGAATTGAGAAGTTAGACATTTGTTACTTATTGAACACTAACTGCACTCTAAATATAACTTAAACTTTTAAAAAAGAGCTTCAAGTCATGGCCGTACAGATCCCCAAACATTTCTAGTTATTTAAGTCTAGGTTTAAAACTAGTCATTAAAAGTCATAAAAAAGTAAAATTTTAGATTTTCCTAAGTCTGACCCCAGAAGCAAAAATTTTTGATACAGCACTGTTATGAGCAGAGCATTCAACTGATTTGATTTGAAAATGTAAATGAATACAGTTTAACTTAAATAATAGAGAAAATAAATAATTTATAGTTAGAAAGCACTGAAAGAAGTGCCAAATTGTATAAGTAATAGACTTACTGAGAGCCAAAGCTGCGAGAGCTTTAATAACAAGATCAGGCGGTTGACATCCTGTATAAAATGGTCCCAAAATATAATAAGCGAATGTCAAAGCCATAATGGTTTGAGATGTGGGTCTGATCACTGTTATTGAGACCCATAGGTTGAGGTAAGCCCAGAAAGGTCCGAATCCTTCCAAAATATAGGCGTAATCCCCACCCGAACGTGTGATTGTAGTTCCGATTTCTGAATAGCAAAGTGAGCCCAACATAGAAAAGATGCCACAAAGAGACCAAACAACAAGCGAGCCAACCATCGAGCAGTTGGCATATTCATAAACTCCTTTCGGACTCACGAAAATGCCCGAACCTATAATAGTTCCAACAACTATAGCGATCCCATTAATCAGTTTGATTTGACGCTGAAACTGAACTTTATCTTCACTTTTAGTTATATTTTGATGCGTTGGAGTCAAAGGCCTTAGAGTTCTGTTAGTCATTGTTTTTCTACATATTTCATCGCTTTATTTGGAAATTCAAAACTATCTATAGATTTATTATACTTTCGATTAAAAAATATGAATTTCAATTAGAAAATAAAAAGTTTTTTAGTACTGATATAA
Organism: Nanhermannia nana; assembly: GCA_033996565.1. NCBI lineage: Eukaryota > Metazoa > Arthropoda > Arachnida > Sarcoptiformes > Nanhermanniidae > Nanhermannia > Nanhermannia nana. The sequence continues at coordinate 7,086 of JAUJYT010000484.1, forward strand.
AAGTTTAATCTATCGAACTGACTATCAATAAGTAAACACCGATTTCTTTAAACATAAGCACACATCCATCGGAAGCGTTCACTTGAATCATATGCTTTAAATTGTGCAAACCTTATAGGAGTGGTAGAGTTTTGCTACAGCTATACCATAGTGTGTACAAAAAATCAATCTGTAAGGATGCCTATCATTGCATCATTTTGGTGCTGTTCCAAGAATAAGTCACTAACTCTGTTGGTTTATGTGCTGTTTGTTCACAACTACTTCATTCCTTCTAATATACACTATTCATACTACTAGTGAAGCTTTTTAGGCTCCCATCACATCACGTGCATAACCAATACATCAGTTTTTGATTCCTATCTAAGGGTTATGTAATGGACATCAAAAGCATAATTAAATAACTTAATAAACTTTCATTTGTTTTATTTCACAGAGGATTCGATGTAAGGCTTTAATGATAGACAGTATATTCAGATAAAATTCTTATATTTTAAGAATTTTTTTTGACAAAAGTTTATAATAACCAAAATCTGAGATACTATTAAAAGACATTGTTTGTTAATAATTTAAATTAAAGTAAATATAATTTAATAAGTTATGATATTAATCAATATTAACTTATATCAAATCAAACTTATTTTCAATTATCAGAATTCTAATCATTCAATTCTTTACATAATTATTGAACGAATACTGCATTAAGATTTGCAAAGTTTATAAAATTAAGTCTCGAATAAAAGTATTTATTAATTGATTTGAATTGGATTAAAAGAATTTAAGAATCATAAGAATAGGGCATTCACTCGAACCCAGAGATTCGTGATTTGAATGTTGCTCACTATTGATATTCCGTTTTGTACACATCTAAACAAACCCTTAACTTCTATAAGCTATGAGTGCTATAAATGCTTGCATTCATTACAATCATATTTTCATATATTCTAGTTGTGGGCGAGAATAGTGAAACTCATTCCTAAATGAGCACAATATGTGAAATTACATAAATTCATAATTAGAACAGTCATAAAATTACTTACGATTGTTGTCTCGGAAAACCATCTCATTATGTCTTCAGATCTTCAATCAATAGCTTTTGATCCTCATTACAACACAAGTGCATTGCAAACAATATTGTGTACCATTTTATTGAAAACACACAATTAGATGACTTTGAATATTACGAACTGAAGCAATACTAAAAGCATTGCACTCAACGAATAAGTTATTGAACATTTTTTAGTCAACAACACATTAAATCAATTTTATTTCTCAATACTTACGAGTTAGCTGAGAGAGAGCTTATTCATTTAGTATTGAACACTATAAGTTACATTTAGCTCAAGTGAGCTATAGAGTATCCACTGTGGTCTAGTGGCTAGGATATCTGGCTTTCACCCAGAAGGCCCGGGTTCGATTCCCGGCAGTGGAGCTTTTTTTATAAAAAGTTTTTTGCAACTTTTTTTATCAGAAACTTTCTATAATTAATATTTAAGATTTATAAAATCGATATTTTATTGTCATAAATCTATATTTCTTTATATACTGTGTGCAGCGCTTTATATTTTCTAAGGGGGCAATCGATTCACGACAATGAAAACTTCATTTATTTAGTATTTGAGAACTTTCACCGTATAATCGAATTAATATTGTTTAAAAATTTAAATACAATTTAATCAATTGGTTATCGTTAGTTATTGCTATTTTTAATGGTTATAATAATTATTATTATTCTCAATAATTTAATTAATTTTCATTTATTTTATTAATCTGAATGACAAATAAGTTTACATTTCAATCAAAATAGTAATCTTTCATTGAATTTAAAAACCATTTATTAATTTAAAATAATGGCAGTCTTTAATTGCATTTTTATTGGTTTTGATAACTAATTAAACAATAAAAACAAACATTTCTGACATTTAATAAGTACAGAAGCAGTACATTCAGTAATAGTAATAATAAGATAAATGAATTAATTTATAGCAATAATTAATCTCTACTCTTAATAGTACTTCAAGAATATAACATTAAAGTGAATCTAATCTTTCCATCTGTTGTTCTCGTAATCATATTTAGAAGAAATGCCTTCAATAGGGTTCACTTTCCACAAAACCATCCAATCCCTTTGCTTTTTCCTCCATTCCATTGAAGTCGATTCAGGCATTGGTGCGTAAACTTAATAATAAACCAATAGATTAATCAATGCATTAAATAATATAATAAAACATAACACAACTTATTATCTATACTATTAAAAAAATTATATCAATCCTTATGTGTGTGTATGTCCGCAATAATGTAATGAAAATTTTGCAAAAATGTGTAGACAAGTACTTTGAAAATATCTCGAATTTCCCGAATTTAAAAAAACAGTTGAAATAAGGTAAAGGGTCATAAATATAATTATACACATAACATGCAATAAGTTAATTATAAGACTCACGAATTTCACTATTTTTTTCTCAAATCCCCTAATTTCTAGACTTTCTCCAGAATTTTAAGTTTTGTAATGTTTTTTCCGCTATTTTATTAAAATGAGGTCTTTCTTGAGCGGAAACGTGTTTTTCTTATCAATTATTGTTTGAATTAAGTCTTTATACGTGTTTTCAATTAGATTTAGCAAAATTGTAAGTCATATATTTCTAAAGCTTAATAGTTTGAAAGAGTGGCGTAGCTATAAATTCGATTGAGATTAAACATAGGAAAAATCAAATATGACTATTTTTAAAATAGATACAGACCCACATAAATTCAGAAAAATCTGTGGGGTCTATATCCCCATTAGCCCCATAGCTGACTACCCCAGTAGTTTGAAACCAAGTTATGTTTAGTCAAAGCTACTGTATATTTAAATTACATGAGTTGCCACACAACGGACCCAAAAGTTATAACTTATAAAACTTAGAAAAGATTTTCACCGATTTTTCATAACTTAAAGAAACTTAATCACAATAAAAGTGTGAGAATCGCAGTCTTTAAGAATAAGATATGAACTGCTGTCATATCTAATGCAACTTTAAATATATTTAATTTTCTTAAACATATGAGACATGTATTTTGCAATGCTTTAACTGCCATTAATATCGGGTGCGAAGTAACGGGTGTTGAATAGTATTATAATATAATAATTAAATGACATAAAACTGACCGAATTTCTTAAGCAATACATAGAGCCAGAGCGCTACCGAGACAGTGGTCAGAACACCGGCCAGAATGGACTTCCACTCTCCCGTCGGGGCAGACATTTCAGCGTAAGTGCGACAGAAACTAAATCGATATACTGTTCAAACATAGAATAGTTATTACTTTTGATTAAAATAAAAGAGACGTTAATGTAATGGAAAACAGAAATAATTTACATTTCTTTTTCTCATCGATGGTGAGCTGACTCCAGTTCTGTTTCTCTTTTTCTCTCAATTGTCGTATTTCTTCATTTTCTTCCCTGAATCTGATGGCAGGCATAGGTGTGTCCATTGTGTCCATATAACTGTACTCTCCGTTCACGCCATAGCCCACGACTTCTCTTTTGCCTATTTTGCTGCGTCCGTGATATTCATCGCTTCGGATATTCATTAAAACTAATTGTTTGCGAAATAAAAGCAATGTTTTCAATGCTTTCGGCGAACGAATCAACTGTTGAGCCAATTGTTGAGCCATTTCTCACAATCCTATCAATGCTTTCAGTGCTCTTATCTTTCAATTTATTCCTATTTTTATTTAATTAAATATTTAAAAAGCATTTAATATTAATAAATGGCAAATAAACTCTGAATTGTCTGAAAGCTTACCCTCTAATAGAAAATATGGCCGAAAGTCAAGTGTAAAGCATATAAACAAATATTTGATTAATAACGACATCTATTATAGTGTTCATTACATAACATATAATGACGTAATTGTGTGTTATATTCATCTAATGTTTTGAATTAAATTGATTTTAATTATAATCGATTGCAATGAGCGGTCAGTTTCGGTTCACTCAATGGGATCCACAACTCATTGTCTCACAAATGATCGCAATTCAGACCCTATTCTACACATGTTTAGCAATTTTAATATATGTCAGCGATTGTATTACTGGACACTCGCCTGCACTCAACCATATCTTCAGTTATCAGGTGTTAACTCATTCTTATTATAATTTGTTTTATTTATTATATATTTATTATTCAATAGGAAATCGGGGTTAAGACAAGTCACGGAAGACTTATTATATTTTCATATCTTCTGAATGCACTCTTTGGGTAAATATATAAACATTTTGAATGTTTTACATCAATACTCATATAAAGTAATGATTATAAAGTGGTAAACATTGAACCGTTTGACAGATCGCTAGTGTTGTGGCATTTGGTCCAAAGAGCAAAGCCTTGTCTTGACTTTTCAGTGACCGTACATTTGATTCATCTGATAATCTGTTGGGCATTCAATGGACACTTTCCCACATCATTTTCGTGGTGGATATTGAATGTGATTTGCGTCACAATTATGTGCGTTTGCGGAGAGTTCTTGTGTCTCAAAACAGAAATGAAGGCAATCCCTCTCAGTCTCACTCAAAGATCAGACGTTTAGTTTATATTGTTTTTGTAAATTTTATGTAAATTAATATTTATTATTAATTATAGAATAGGTTTAATTTTTTAATTTTTATGTAACTGACTATTATTTGTAACTTAATGTAAATTATTATTATATTTATTTCGTATGCATTTTGTCTTTGATATAAAAACTAAAGTCATGACTCACGAGCCGTATATTCAGTTTAAAATTGAAATCAAGTCAATCAAAATCGAAATCAAGTCAATCAAAATCAATAACTTTAATATTTTATTTAAATATCACTTAAGGCTAATAATATGAGGACTAGATTTACACATAATTTGTAATTTATGATAACTTTAAATATTTTCAATAATTTCGAGTAATACAACACAATATCTTAGTTATCATTTCAATAAAACATTATTAATATTGAAAACAATTTCAAATACAGAAAATAATAGACATTTAAATATTGCTTAACTTATGTTTAGCTTAAAATTTGAAATGAAATTAATTAAATAATAACAGCATTTATTATTTAGAAAGCATTATTCAATTGTTTGTTAACTTTATTAATTGAAAACTAAATTAGTGCTGAGTCTTCATATTCGTTATCTTCTTCAGGAATTGCTTCCTCTATAATGTTAGAGTTAGTATATTCTTGTCTTTGCCTTTCGAGTTCCAGTAATACCTAAATATTTTTCATTTTAAAAACTCATTTGACAGTTAACACAACAGACACCGCAAATGAATAACTGAAACTTAGCTGAATGTCAGGCAATTAAAGTTAATTTTCAACTAATTTTTAAATCAAATTAACAATTAATTGAAAACTCAACTCAAATATAAATAATAACTCTATAAATAATTAAATTAAAGAGAAATTCTGATCTTAAAAATACACAAATAATAAAACATCAAAATAATTAAATCAAAATGAAAATTAATGGTAAGCATTAAAAGCATTTATAATAATAATTCGTATTATTCTAAAAACAATTTTTACAAACAAATAATAATGAAATTAAATTAAATAACAATAGTTTGAACGTAAACGTAAGGCAATGAATATCACAATATGTAAACGTTTGTTGAGCTTAAGCTTTTGTTACCTCATTAGTCAAGATAGTGATACGGCCCTCAACTTTAGGTTCTAGTTTACAGGTCTCGTACTCTATATTTTCGAAAGATGGGCAACGAGTGAGCATACTTTTCCTTCCGTCTAAACTCATCCCTTTCTTCATAGGACTCCTGTGTTGGCTGTTGTCATGTTTGGCAGAATATTGTTCGTGAGAGCTCTGTGTCATTAAACACATGTCAAGGCTTCCGATGTCATGCATTTTGACAACACTTGTTCTGCGAGAAATGCAGACCAGACTCTGTCTGTGATTGGTTTGATGTTGAGTATTACCCGTCAATATCTTAATGGCTTCGAAATGATTTTGAACCGATGTTACGATTTCAGGACATTCTTCTTCGCTTCGAATGACTTCACATTCTTTGAGAACATCGTAACCATCTTTTCCCTGATGAAGGTATCCTTTGGTCGCGAGACTGTATTTCTGATTTAGATCCAGATATTCGTCGCCAACTCTTATATAATTGGGATCTATTCGACTGCCCGGAGGTTTCGATGGATCGAAAGAGAACTTAATTCCGGCCACTTGTGGAAAACGGCCCTCAAGTTTAGGCCATTGAGAAACGCCATTCTCTAATGCTTTCCAGATCTGTAGTCCGGTGGCATTCAATACAATCAAGGGGTCCATCATTGGCATAATAGTGACTAAATCTCGTAATTTAAACGGTCCTTTCGGGTGAATCGCATCACTTCTTAAAGTTCCCGAATTAAGAATAGCCAGATCTGAATGCGTGGACGCAAGCATTATATCACAAACAAAATTTCCTAAATTTGTTTCTTTGGTTCTAATACTGGCGAATCTTCCGTCTAATTCACAGCTTATATGTCCCAAAACAGTATCCATTTTTCCTTCAACGACATCAGAAAACTTCTCTAATTTAATTTTCAGATCTTCATCTTCTTCGAAGTCGTATGAATTAACAGTAATTTTTTTGACTTCTATTTCGTAATTTGAATTCTCAAATAAGATATCAATTTTACTGAATTCCCGAAAATCAGTTCCACTTTTGATAATATATTTATCGTTAACTCTTTTGACCTCATAGTCGTGGTCGTGACCGCCTAATATCAGATCTATTTCATCAACATTTTCTGCGAGACGACAATCATTTGGTGTTCGCATATGTGTCAAAGCGATCACAAAATCCACGCTTTCCTGTCGTTACGCAACACTAATTAAATAATGAGTTCAAATCAATTAAATTAAAATAAAAGTTACCTTTTCTCTGAGATGTTTGGCTAACTTTCTTCCCTCTGAGACAAAGTCGAGATAAGTGACATCTTCTAAATTAAGTGTTGCCAACGTTGCCAACCATTCCTCTTCTATCAAACCTATTATTCCGAACTTCACAAAATATTAGATTAAAATTATTTCTAATAAAGAAGAAATGACAAGCTTTGTGTGTTCAGCAGCTAATCATTCTTATAAAATTATATAAATGTGTTGTTGCAGAACACATACTATTATGCAATTATTATAGACTTTATATGACTAAAGTGGTATGTTTGCGAGTATTGAGGAACCGCCGATTCCAAAAATATTTTTATGGCATAATTGTGATGTGATGTGATGTGATGTGATGTCATACCATAACTAAAAATCCGTATAAAAAATGCTGACCGGCATAAGCGTCAAAGATATAGCATTTTAAAAATCAAAATTCCCATAGAAAAACATTGAATTCTTACTCATTTAATAATTGACTATAATTATGAATAGTAAATGAAAAGTTGAATAACTCGAAAGATATTAATTTAAGTCAAAATATATCTTCAGTTTCGAATTTTGCACCAAAAAATACCTATAAATAGATTTTCTGGTTTCTGGAAATAAGTTTTTCTGGTTTTGATTTCTGTAATAGGAAATTTAAAAATATAGAATTTGCATTTTATATATCAATTCATACGCTAATTTTAATATATATTCAAATCAATGCTTTTCAATGGGGAAATCATTTTTAAAATGCTATATCTTTGACGCTTATGCCGGTCAGCATTTTTTATATGGATTTTTAGTTATGGTATGACATGACATGACATGACATGACATGACACGACAATTATGCCATAAAAATATTTTTGAATTCGGTTCCTCAATAGTCGCAAACATACCTCTTAAGAAGTCTAAGTAAGCATTCTTTATATCTATTATTTGCTTTACTTTTAATATAGAAATCTATACCTTGTACGAGAAGTAAAAGGGTAAAGACCGGTCATTATTTAAAGATAGAATACTATAAGTTATGTAACATTACAACAGTTGTAATGCGTAACAATAAATGCATGGGAGGAAAGGGAGGAAAATATGCAAACAAAAAATTAATTTTACTTAAAATATTTAATTACAAAACCAAATAATTCTCATTTTGACGAAATAGTGTTCGTAAAAACTGATCGGTCTTCTGAAAATATTTATGTGCAAAATCATATTTTTGAGTAAAGAATATGACAGCTGCAAAATAGCTCTTTTTTATAAAACTAATTTTTTCTAAAAACAAGTTTTCGGGCAAAATTTTTCCAACTAATTTCTTAAAAGTATCCTTGAGATATGCAAATTGAATATAATTTTAGAACTATGCCCAAAATGAATAAAAAAATTTAAAAAATATGTCCAAATATGCATAAAAATTGTAAAAGGCAAAATATGCATCATTATTACTTGGTTTTATGTGTGTCACTGTATGACAAGCTATATCTATTGCAAATATGCATTTTTCCACCCTTTACTGATCACACAAAGCTGTCAGTCATTATAAAGTAGTCTAAATTTTTTTTATTAATGAGTTAAATAGTAAGTTTTTACTTTTTTGCCATTCTTTTCAATAATATGTGATATTTTTCCATCACCTAAAGGACGGTTTGTCTCGTTGTCGAAAACATTACTCATAAGCCACGGAAATGGTGTTTGATTTACAAATGATATGAGATTATCGACACCAAAGTCTGTTTGAGTATTCAGACAATTATGACATCAGTTTATTATAAAATCACTTCTAAAGGTTAAAAAAATGACCTTATCTTAGCTTAAGATAAGTGAATCTCAACATTAAACATAATTAACATAAATTATAATTACATAGAAGTGCGAAATAGTCTGACAGACGAACCCTTTCTGCACTCAATTTCTATCAAATGAATGCAAGGGTTGCACAAAACTATTAATATCAGAAATTGCGAAATGAGTGTTAAGTCATCGATTGTCACTAACTATTTATAATTATCTATCATTTAAAGGTGTAAAATGTAACGCCTCTTCTATTTTATTTGTCTCTAATGTCTAACTTTTTTAAAACTAAATCTTTTTCTAATTTTTTTTTTTTTAATCAATATAATGAACAAAACTATAGTGACTCTAAATTTGAATCAATTTATAACAAAATTTGGTTAAACTTGAATCCAATACCAAAACTTTTTAATGTAATTATAATTAAAACTTAGAATTAAATAAAATTAAAGACAAAATGCATTAAAAGTCGAGTCAAAGAATTGATTCTCAAATACTTATAACAGAAAAGGTCTGTCTTTAAAGTAAATCTAATCCTAATCTTAATCGTAATCTTAATCGTAATTGAAATGAAAACCAAATACAGACCAAACTCATGGTTCCCATAAATGGCGCAATCGATACGACACGCGTTCATGACAGGAATCATTTGCTCTCCTTTTGTGAAAGTACTCACTATTAGTGATAAAAAGAATTAAAGAATTAATTAAATATAAATAGAAAAGAATAGAAAAGACGCACTAATGGAGGGCGCGATCACATCACCGCTGAACAGAACCATTGGACACAAATTCCTGAAACTATTCAAAGCGGTGACAAACCGTGCGGCGCCGCCCGACGGCTCTTGACTTCTGGGCTCAACATTATAGCAATCGTTGAAATGAAGAATCGATACAATTGAGGAACAGTTGTAGTTATTGTTTGTTTTGTTGTCTAATAATTGAGCATTTGATGGCATTTTTAAGATTTTATAGGATTTTCATTTATAATAATTATTTGTTTATTAATAAAATTGTTTTTATTTAAAACTTTTAATCATATCTTCAGTAAAAACAGTATTTATATTAAATGTTATGAATCAATGACTTCTATTACTATATAAATAGATATAAAACCTATAAATAATCAAAACTGTGATAAGTTTGGTATAAAAAACATTTCTTTAATTAATAGAATTGTATTTATTTATGACTCAAAACAACTCATTTGTCATTCGATAGCTTTAGAGACAGAGACAGGTATTATAAGCTTATGAATAACTGTATTTTTCTATTCATATGAGAGCTCTTCACTATCTTTCACTGTATGCTCAGATGTTTTTGCGTAACTATTTGTGACGTACGTTAATATAATACTGTACTTATAACTAGAGGTCAACATCGGGCTATTTCAGGCTCGAGCAGATAGGGCTGAGACTAAAAAATTGGACGAGACGTGCCTTATGGTTGAAAAATGGGTCTGATCTGGTCGGGTAGGATCGGACAGAAAAAGACCGAAACTGCAGATCTTTTTTTAAATATTTTTAGAAGTAGAGTATAACTAATGATGTGAATAGGATCGAGGCTCACACAGTTGAGCCTGCATTGAAAACCACTTGAATTGACAGTAACATATTTTGCATTATTTGAGTTCCTTATTTCATATAAAACATTTATACCAGTATTATCTATACCTTTGCTTAACTTGATTGTTAATCATATTTATATTGTATATTTGATAGTGTCTTACATTTATGCATTATATTAAAATGCTTTTAATAAGTTTTTGTGTAAACTTATAATGACAAGCGAAATCCTGGCGTAACCAGCTATTGGGTTAAGATGGCTATAGCCTTAAATTCAGAAATTTTCCTGAATTTAAGTTTAGGTTTGTAGCAATTTTAAATAATAATTGCAATATCTTCGATTTTTATTCTCTCTCCCTAACAAATATTATTGGTACTCAAATGTATATAATTGTAGATATGAAAGCTCGCAGAGTTCAGTCTCAAGCTAGGTTTTTCGAGCCTATGAACATCCTTAAGAATAATTTTTAAAACAATAATTTTTCATAAAATGTAAGTTTATCGCATTCTGGTATGCAGTAAATATTGTATCAATGAAATAATTAAAATCTATGCTTAATTAAAATAAAAGAATTAAATACACGTGTTTTATAAACTTTTTAAATATGGCTAAATTTTTTCAAGTTGTCGGGCTCCGGAGTGCTGCGCCTTTTTTGGAATAATGCTGGACTCTACTTTTAACTTATATTACTTTACTACTGTATATCTATTATAGCTAGCGATGAGCAAGGCTCGAGGTTTTCAGTCTCAGTGGCGAGCCCAAGTCTAACCAAATTGAAAAAGCAACCTAGGCTCGATCCCGAGCCTTGAGTCTGAAATTGAACAGAGGTTTTAACAATAAAATCAAGAAAATTAAATTTTTAATTCAAATAAATTGAATTTAATTTCAGATATTAAATGAGTTAATTATTCAGAATTGAAGTTTTAAGCGTAGATTCCGAGCATAATAACGCTTTAATAGCATCTTTCGAGAATCTGTTTGGCAATTTTGATGCGACTTCACCAGATATTTTTGTACAGGCTTCTTAACAGCAATATTTCAGGC
>JAUJYT010000485.1:0-18362 GCA_033996565.1 Nanhermannia nana
GATTCATGCAATAATCATGTTCCATTCGGGTTCATTCGGGTTCATTCGAGTTCATTCGGGTTAAATCAGATAACAAAATTTCTTTCTCGGAGGGTTAATCGGGTTTAATTGGTTTAACCCCGAAAACTGATGTTTGAATATAAAATATGTTTTTAATAATTATTTGCAATTTTTCTGTAATTTATGTGAAATTCTGTAATTTCTGGAATTTATAAATTATCGGACATTTGTTAAATAGTCTCATAAATTAAATTTCAAGAATTTCTGTAAAAAATTTATATAGAAAATAATGATTATTGGGATAAAAACTTTTTCGAATCGTAAAAATAAATGTCATATAGATATATATACAGTAAAACTTTTACTTCTTTTAATGGTCAAACAAGTTAAAGGGTGTGTGACTTTAAGGAAAAATATTCGCTATTTATATGTAGTACGATAACTAAAGAATAAGACCAGAATTCGATAACTCAAGCGTTTCTAACTCAGTAAAGCTACAAATATCAGAAAGAAGAATCTGGTGCAGCACAGCACAGCACAGTACTGTACAGTACATGAAATTGTGTTGATTAAGCTTATATTATATAAGTAATAAGTATAATACGATTGCATGTGCTTCACACCCAAATTTTTATGAACTAATAGTAAATGAATGTGAGTTCTTTACTATATATATAATACATTTCCTTTTGAAGAACTAATCAATAACAAGGGATCAATGAAATGTGTACAACAGTACAACAGTATGTATAGACTTAAGTTATTTGTTAGAGAAAAATTGCAATCATAGCAATATATGGAAAATAAGCTTTTACTGTATCTTTTCTTATATAGAAATGAAGAACAGTCTTGAATGTTGACATTTTTGGAAATTCTTAACGCAAGAATTGAGTTTCATTTTGATTCTACAGTAAGAAAGCAAAACATCAAAGACTCGCCGAACTAAACATCTCAACGACTGAGTTCTGTCAATGATTAAATCAATAGCTAACAAAAGAGCTGATAATTCAGGTGTAAAGAAAAGAGCACAACACGAGGTTGTATTCTTGCGGTCCAATGAGTACACATATCATTATAATTATTAAAGTCTACTTAATTCGATTCGTTGAACATTCCTATTGCTAACTCAATAAGGGATATATATTAAGCTCAAAGCACTCGATTTCGTTAGTTAACCGCTTCCATAGTTATCCTAAATTTCATCTGTTCTTTTGATATTTTGTTACTTTGAAGCCAATATTTGTATATAAATACCCCTATCATTGCCACTGATCCACACTGACTGCTCTTATAAATAGGTGAAACACTTGAAAATTACAAAATTCATTTATCAAATTCGAGTTTAACACAAGAAATTTTCAAATCGCTGTAAACATATGTGAAAATGTTTTGAAGCATATATTACTTTCGAGAATTGACAGAAAAAATAATTCATTTAGAATTCAAAAAGGATTTATTAAAAATGGTGAAACATTAATAATTTAACGAATCTTTCTAATGGATTGCTATGCAGCCAATATCAAAAATTATTTATGAGTAAGCCATTAGACTAATGATAAATCTTAAGTAATAGGTCCCATAAATTTTACACCTATTGATTGAAGCCTTTAAACTCGTCTTTTAGACATCCTCTTAAGCGTGTGCAGTAATAAGATCAATAAATAATGTCTTATCTAAGGATTGGAATTGCAATTCTTCTAAAATAAAAAAGACTTCAAACGAGTGCTTTTTCTAAAATTTTTCATTCAAGTATACAATGTATTGATTTATTATTAAGATTTTAAATACTAGTACTGTTACAGTAGCACTTATTATAGTTATACTGATATACTTGAATGTATTTTATTTATTAATGAAATTTAGTTAAAAACTTTCATTTATTCTTATTTTTAATTAAATATGATTTTTAACCAGTGCCGTACACAGAAATTTTGATTGGGACAGACATACGCTTAAATTGAAAATTAGACATTTTTTAACCACAACAGACCTACACTTGAATACCTAAAAATGCTGGAATGAATATAACCCCCCCTTACCTGGTACGACATTTTCTCAGTTGACAATTTAAGGGCCAATAAATATATTGTAAATTTCTAGGATTTTCTGGTTTTTGAAGTGTTCTTAAGTCTATGATTTGGACATCCATTTTGCAAAAGAGAATAAAGCAAAAGATAGACTTGATTTATGAACAACTAAACAAGAAAAGAATGTAGCCATTATAGAAGGACCTCTGGGAATAAGTATCATCGACAGACACATTCGAAGCTGTTTGTCATTCACAACTCTTCAGTAATATAGAAACGAACAGCTTATGGGCTGAACTCAATTTCGGGCAAAAACAGCTCAAATCTCAAATGAATCGTTTCTATTTCCAAATTGTTTATTATAATGCTATACATTTACGTTACAAATATTCCTCTATTCCAATAGTATTAAATAAAAAGCTTTTCTCAATTATCTTACGCTCAATAGAAATAATCGCCATATTATGCAAACCTTTCGATCAACTGTCTTAACGTTCTTAAACTTCTGGGAAATTTTATAGATTTATGCAAATCCTTTATGTGAGGTCTTCATAAATATGTATTTTATTGAAATCAACTGCTAATGACTTGACATTTTTGAGGATACTATAAAGTTCTGAATATTACATGGTTTGGGTTTTAGGAGAAATCATTTACTAGTATTAAAACAGAATGAATTTAATTTGTATTTCTTTAGATTTAAAGCTTTTTAAATACTACTCTATTCTAATTGTAGAGAACTTACAAGTAGTATAAGTTAATTATATATGTTTACAGTTTTTAGACTATGTTTAGAATAAGTGAAACCCCAATGAATTTGAATTTGAAAATTTATAATGAATTCCATAATAATATTAATATAATTAAGGCTTATAATGTCATTTCTCTAATGCCTATGAAGATATTGATATTAGTATTTTCTTGCACAGTATCAGTGACTATGATTGCATAGTTTTTGTATAAATTTGTCTGTTTGTACAGATTTTCAAATAAGTGATTGATCGGGTTATTGAATAATGCAAACTGAGAACATAACACTTACCAATACAACTGTAGCCATTGTTGGCAAGAGTGTATCCCTCCTTACACGCACATTCGAAGGTGCCGTCATGCAAATCAAAGCACAACTGTTGACACGGACCAGTCGTACGACATTCGCCTGAAAGAGCAAACATTCAGTTTAAATACTTAAAGCTCTCTATAAAATAGCAAAATTCATTCTATACTTCTATTTGTTAATTCGCTATTTATTCGACTGAAAAATCCTTTTGAATAGAATTAGTTAATTAAAGCTCTCATCCGTACATAAACAGAAGCAATAAATTTGAGTAAAGACTTAGAAAATTTAGGATTAAAAGAGAATTTCAAGTTTTTGTTGAGAACCAGATAGGGCTTTATGATTAAGATATTCAGCTTACAAATTGAATCATTGAATCGATATGATTGATGCTATGCTCAGATACTCTGATACTCACTCAATATTTTTTGTGTCTAATCAGTCGATACAAATGGCTTTATTACAGAAACAATGAAATGACGCTATTTTGATAGCCTTTTGATAGCTAAAAATTGTCAGCAGACACAAAATTCTGTTTGTCCAGAAAATGTTTTTCCACACTTGAATTTGGTGTCTCATTGCTATAGACAGGACTGGCAATCATCTAAAAAACTCATTTTATTCTTCTTTTGAGAAGTTGTAAATCATCTCAAAATATAATCTCAAGAAAGAAAAGAAGAAAAAGATATAGAAATGTTTGTTTGAGTCAAATAAGATGCTTTAGTTATCGTTTTACACTTCTGTCATATTAAATGTTTCAATAATAGAAGACTACAATATCTACAATATTGTTAATCTTTAAAAACTCTCTTTTTATTTGTATAAAGGAAGTGATTTATCAAATAAAATAAAGTTTAGCATCACTTCAATATTTGTTTCACTATTTTCTAAAATCCAATCCCATTAAGTGTTTGCTCACTTCAGAAAATAAATAAAATAAAACCTTTTCTGATCGCTTCAATTTCTGTGTCTGGTATTCAAAAATTTCAATTTCTGTATCCGGTATTCAAAAATTTCAATTTCTGTATCCGGTATTCAAAAATTTCAATTTCATGTAATCAAATCTGAATTTTGTTACACCAGTTGATAGTAATTCAGTTTTTCTACACTCTTAACAAATAAATTTATAATTAAAAACTAAAGTGTTTTTATTGTCAATAAAATCCTTGAATAAATTGCATTCAATTCATGAAATATTCACTTAAGAGTTTGTTCTTCGGTCTAATATAATGAGTTATATAAACAAAATTAGAGAATAAATTGTAAGCTATTACTAGAATAAATGAGCGCTTTTATTAAATTCCAAATAGTGTGCAATGAACCGAATCAATAAGTGTGGCATAAGTATGATATCGTTATCACTTCATAACACGCATATATTAAAAATTAAGGGATTATTTAGTATTCAGTAGTGTTCTATCAAAAGTGGCTGAACCTTACGAAGTGACTGAAAAATTACGAAATTATTGTCTTTTTACTTCAGTTCATAATAAGCTCTTATTTATTATGCAAAAGATCATTATTAGAAAAAAGTTTGTCATTTATTTTGAATATTTAGATATAAAGAAAATAAATTTATTTGAATTTTAAATCGAAAAATAAACTTTTAAAACAAATAACAATTTTAACAATTGAGTAAATTATAGATATATTTATTTAATTGTAAACTCTATTAAAATTGAACGGTGTCAAGAGTTGGACAATTATTGTACATGTGATGGACACGACCAGTTCAAAAAGCAGATCAAAAGTCTTTATGTTTCTGACAGTGTATTATCCAGTTCTTTACTATAGTGTATCGCATACAGAATGTAATAAAGTTGTCAAATGCAGAACAATCTTATCATTTGAGTATTATTGTGCAGACTCACAAATGATTAGATATTTTACATTCTTTTTACACGATTGCAATATTTTACTTACATATCTATAAAAGTAATATTAAAATTAAACAACTGTTTGACAAAGTAATTATGAAGTGTTGAATTAAATTAACTTAAATTTTAAACCACTTGTAATCATACAGTAATATCGACTCTTTCGGGGATACTTTCATTTATATGGTAAATAAGGTTTCAGAGATTTGAGGTTTATAGAGACGAACTCAAGTCTGAGAAACAACTAATTGTCAAATTAGACAACAAATAACACTTAATAAAGATTAGACTCCTTATTAATTTTGAAACTATTGCTAATCTCTAGCATTCACGACTCTATTCATTTAATGGCTATAAGAGTCTACAGAAATGCAGTTATGAAGTAAAGAATGTTATAATAAGTATAAAAACGGATATATCGTTTAGATTATTACGAATTCTAATAGAGATTATAACTAATCTCTTACTAATAGCCAAAGATTTATGATCTCAAGAAAACGTAATTGGTTGCAAAGGCTGTGCCTCAATCCACCGATTCCTTGTTCTAATACACACATAACAAACTTTCTTCCACTTAACTTTATATAAAAACTCTAATTTAATTTATTTAAAGAATATTTGAATAAAAATTGTAATCATCAAAATAATTCAAACCAAAATGTTATAATACGTACAGTGCATATAAATTATAAATGAACACCAAATCAGCAAAATTTCTTAAATTTAATCAGTACATTACAACACAAATATAAATCAGTGTAATTATCAAACATAATTAAATTATGGGTAAAAATTAAAATTTGAAGAAGTTCTTTTTTGATAACTAAATATTTACGCGTTAGAAATGCAAAATACTTGCTTGAAGTGAATTATTTTTTTATATTTCGTTTTTTATGAGTACTATCGATTTGACTCGTCATCTGATTTTTAAGGTGTTGTACCTAGTTAGTGCCACTGAACCCTATAAAATGTCCGGTTTAAATTTAAAAATTCGATTAAAGCTGTATTTTAAGGTATTTCAATGATAAAAATTCCCTTATATAAGTCATATTCAATTCATATATGTCAGTCAAATGTATATAAATTAATGTAATGAAATGCTCGAAAGATAGGAATGGGTTATTAACGAAGAATCTTAAAGCAGAAATTTGTGTAAAAGTTAATTTTAATAATGTTCTCAATTTTACTATTTTTAGATAAAGAATAAATTATAAGAGTGGCAAAATCTAATACTATAAATAACTACAAATCCAACAATGGTACTAATCTCAAAATTCAATTAAAAAAATGCGGGGCGAGAGTAGCTCAGTCAGCTAAAAGCAGTGCACATCAATCTGAGACTGTGGGTTCGAATCTCGTTTGGGCCTATTTTCTCATGAAATGTGTTTGTGTCCACTTCAAGCTCTCTCCGATGGTTTTCTTCGGGTTCTCCAGTTTCCCCCACCTATAGGATAGTGGATTAAACTGATACTCATCAGAGATATATACCCTTTAAATCATATAAAAATAGTTGCCTACATCACCTCCGAGTGGGAGAACAACAACAGCGCTGAACTCGTTAAGGTAGATAAATATGTTCAAAAAAATCATTAATTTTTATTAATTAATTGTCCGCCAAGGCATTGGCCCTCGAAGCACAATGAGTTGGTCACCGCTGATTTAAATGTTTAACATTCGACTTAAGCTTTAAAACTTATCAGAATGTGAAACCCTAATGAAAATACTATATCAATAAAATAATTATCTCTTTTAATGCTATTAATTCTAAAGTCATTATTCATTTACAATAATAAAAATGAGAATATTTTATGTTTCAGTACATATATTATGACATGATTTTTAATGAAAATTATGAAGTAATAAATCTTCCTTTTAATAGAACTTAAGTTATGAACACATTGTTGTAATGTTTTGATGTTCTCCCCTGACGGGTATACACATTAGCAGAATAGTGGATACCAGCAGATACTGCAGCATAGTATATAAATTTAAATAGTATCGTATAATTGTATGTTCTCATATACTTAAGAGCTGTCTCAGATTTCTTCCCTTTTTAATTAAAAGCATAACTCTCTTGAACTTTGTTAAAGACGAAGACGAAATATTTCTTTACACTTTTAAATATTCAAAAAACTGATTTAAGTAATTCTTGTCATAAATTAAGTCAATAAAAATAGCATTTGGGATATGACTTTCATTCGGGTTTTATGACTTGCAGTTTGTGTTTTGCAGATCATATTTTATTGCAATTGTAAGGCTAATGACAATTGTTATGAATGTTATTTTATATGTTGATAACATAGAAATTTTTTGTCTAAATATCATAACACGCATGCATAGCAAACCCATTCATGCATTTCTTGTTTAACTAGAAGAATAACTAAATTTTCAAATGTACAGAACATTGCATTATTCAAAAATTTTTGAGCAATTTAAGCAATTTTACAAACAATTTTACAAACTTTTACATTTCCTATCCTTTTAAGCTTAAAATTTTAAAATATTTTCAATCATAACGTTAAATGTAAATTTTAAAAATTCGAGAATTTTATTATTATTTCAATAATCAATTCTCCAAAAGTGTTATTCCATGACATTTGTGTGTCAATGAATGACCCCATCCTTCAGCAGGAATAAGGAATTTAAGTGCTGTACCAGTATTTCCGGGAGGTCAACAATAATAAAGACATTTAAAACTTTTAACATTTAACATACGTAAGTGATTTTCCAAAAATTAATATTCTCATAATGAGAGCACAAACTATTATAGAAAGGCTTTACAGAAAGAATGCCTCTCTTTCACGCACGCTTTTGAAGAAATATGAATTTTTAAATTTAAAATTTAATAGTTATTACAATTTATTCATTTAAAGAGGGCTTCTTTATTGCGATTTGATTTCAGAGATTCTCAATTTGATGCTTCAGTTCATACAAAGAGAGTTTGACATAACATTCTTGAAATTTAGATAAAAATAACTCAAATTTTTCATGCATTCCGTTCATACCTAAAACGGATTCTTTTATAGGACTCTTTTTGTTTAATTTATTTAATGTTTAAATTTAATGAATGAAGAGTTTTGAATAAAATGTGCAATTTATATGATTAAAATTAGCTTTTTATGAATTTTAATATATATTATTTGACCCTAAGTTAAGCGAAAAAAAAGAAAAATTATAAAATCTAATAAAAATTTTTAATTTCAAAATAAAAGTGAAATAATGTATAAATTTATGGAGAAAAGTCTGAAAATATAGTTATTTTATAAAATATAACTAACTTTCCATAAATTAGAATTATTCTGAGATAAGTGTAATGAAAACCTGATTTTTCAGACATTATAACACATTATCTAATATTTAATACAAACTCTAAATGAATTGATTCTATATATTATTCAAAATGAGATCTGAACTGAGCTTTCATTAAAATATTTATAAAATGATTTGTTTGTGATCTCATTGTTTCCTATAATTATAAATCTGTTCTACTTTTGGATATGTGTGAAATTGAAATATAGCATTAATTTGTTGTTTAAATATATGCATTATTTCTTATACACAGAGAAATATTTCTGGATATGTTTTAGCAATTTTGAAAAAGCCTCAGGAGATTAATGCATTGGATTCCTATTCAATTCTATTTTCTTTATGTTGAAACAAAATTGTATTTCATAATTGAATTCAATTGTGAATAAAATTAAATAAATTAAGTTTGAGCTGAATTTATGCTTTTAAAGGAATTTGAGTGCAATATTGAATATAAAGAGCATAAGTTAAACGGTGCGGAAGCTTATGTACACTTATGTCCTGCAAACTATGGTGAATGATTCGCGTCAGAGGTGCTCAAAGGCGAACGGAGATAATACTAAAGAGCCATTTTGATAAACTGTAATTTCAAGCTATAGACGCACAAAGTTAGCCAAATGCCAATCGATATTTGCAGACATGAATGTGTTATTTTCTGCTCTTTATTTCTATCTTATCGAAGAATAGAAGTTATGGAAAAAGTTATAGCTTCTCAATTCCATCTGTTATTATGTTTTTTGTTGCAGAATTTCATGAGATTAGTATAATATAAAGAAAGTATACGGAATTGTATACAGAATAGTATACAGAATTCTATACAGAATAATGAACCTCAAAGCGCAGTTAGAATGCCGAATGAGTCGGCGTTGGATAAAACCTAGTGTTATATCATTCTATTGTTTTGAGTTAAATAAATTTTTATTTCATTCGAGTGGCCAATAGTTGGAAGAAAAAGAAGAGAATGTCACGCAATGCTTGCATCTCTTTTTTCAATTGAAAGCTCACAATTTCATGGCATATGAAATCTGATTTAAACGCAATGCTATGTTGTACTTATGGTACTCTACTCTATAATTGTTGAGCATTTCGTAAATATTATGTTACTTAATGAAAAGATGAAAAATGAGCAAAATATCGAAAAAATGCTTAATAAAGCCTAAAATGATTGTATAGTATTTGTTAAAATGATGACAATTATTGAGCGTATGTCTGTCTATTCAATCCGTATTCAATGTGAATTGAATGCAATATATTTCTACTGCTTTAATAAAAAGGACTGTTATTTTGTAGCATACAGTACATGGACTAACGTAATGTACTCTTTGGTATTTTGATGTTTGTTCTTTATTCCCAATGTAAATATGGAAACGCTTATCATTACTTTTTAACAATGAGTGCTATTGTCATATCTTCAAGAAAGTACTCAAAGTCAACATTTATAATACAGGATGAAACACATTTTGTATGAAACAATTTATGATATTCGTTAGTGAACAATATAAAATTAAGCGTTATTTTCATAAATTGCTACTATTATACACTCTTTTAGCTTCAGAAATAGTTTTCAGCTAATGATAGCCTACTTTACATATTAAATATTGATATTTGTTTTTCTAATTCAAATGTAATATTCTCTACAGTGTTATAAATTTTTAAAATTGATCATTTAGTATAAGCTTAGTATTCAGTTATTCGTTATTAAAAATAGTCTTAAAGCTGAAAATTGAATAAATGAGCTCATAATTAATCAATTCTAGCTCTGAAGTTATTTTTCAATGATTTGATAAAATATAAAGCTTTAAATAGATTAAAATGAACTCAAATAATAGTAGTCTCGAATGATCATTTAAATTAATGAATAGTACGAACACTAAATAGATAAATGCTAATAACAAATTGCAAATTGCACTAAAAGGGCTTAAGTATTGTAAAAGCTTTTATTTTGTAATTTATTAAACTGATAAACTTTTAAGCATTTAAATAATAGAATATTATTTTTTAGAGTGAAAAAATTGCTTATCTTTTCTAGTATTTTAAATTACTCTAATTTCTATATTAAATTGTATGAGTAAAGCAATCAGTTGGCTCATAATCATACTCATTATAGCCTGAGTATAGCATTCTATACTAGAATATTATTTTAAATAATTGACTTAATGTTAAGCAAATTAATAGGTTTCAAATGTAATTTGAGGTGTTGTCTGTTCAAAAGACATCAATTATACATTCAATTTAAGATAAACTTATGAATTATAAAGACAAATGTTATTTAAGAGTAGAAACCTAAATAAGACACACGTTATCTTGAAATACATATTCATGAATGATTACAAGAATTCGTGCAATTTTAAGGCTTTTAGCTGTAAGACTGATAACTATTCATTACTGTTATATATAACATATTATTTTTCTTTTTATTGAATCCTTTATAGCAAAGTATATTATCTTTGAAATATTAGTTAACGATACTTTTGTGACAATTACTCGTACAAAGGTATGCACTAAACCACACCCGATTCTAAATCATTAATGCCATGAAGTTGTAGTAAACAAGTCGGTATACATATTGATAGAATCACATTAAATATAGGTTTTTCTAAAGAATCGATGTAAGGGAATAATCAAATTTAGTTTTGCTCCAAATCAAGTTTTGCTCGATTTTCGTTTTCATTTCATACAATTTTTGTATTATAAACACATGAATAGAGATTGCGATGAATGGAATGCAAAATGTTTTACACTAAGTATTCTATTCGTCAGATACATAAAGCATTGATCATAATTGCAATTTATTCTGCAAAATATTTTTAGTTTGCAAATTAGGTTGTTTTTGGGCTCATAAGGAATTTTATATTAAATTATTCAACAGTACTATTATGTTTACAATACATTGCTTTAATTTATTTAAATTAATGCAGAACTATATGTGAACTTCGGATAATTTCAAAACACACGTAATTTTCTACCAATAAAAAAGTCAATTAATTAAGTAAATTAATGCTGAGACTGATTCCAAGTTTTATTATGTATTGAAGTAATGGTCAGAATTGATTATCATTATTAATGAGAGATTTTGTGTTTTTATGCAAATAAAATTTTTGAAAACTTTAATCCCTCACTAATTTTCTGAAGAAATATGAGAAACATATTCAAAAATGAATCATTAAATGATTAAAACGATTATGAAGTTTTATAAGCGATCGAAATAAATAGCTATTAGAATAAAACACTCATTAAACGAGAGCCTGAATGTAATGCTTAATCATTAAAACAGACTTAGGGTGAGCGCTAAGCCCATATGCATTAACTGCAAAACTCTTTGGATATAATCTACAAACTGTCCAACAAATTAAAAGGGTTTGCATTTACTCACAAACAACTAAATACCGGTATTACATATAAGTTTGAGAACAATCTTAACTAAAGTTCCAATTATTGGATATCAAGAAAGTTATGAAAAAATACATACCTTGAAAAGCAGCCTCAAAAATGACCTCGGCTTGAATGGTGGCAGTAATCATACCAAATAAGAGCGCATTTAAAATAATGGTGTTTCTCAAACACACGATCCAAATATTATTACTCGATATATGATTCAGAGCAGCCATTTTCGAGAGAAACAAACGTATAATATATATTTCCAAACGCACAGTGCTTTGGAAGCCACACACTAATGGGTCGATGAGCAGAGTATATACCACTTGGCAACCATGCACTCAATTAAATTAATAATAAGCCGATTTAGTGTGCATTTTGATTTAGCTTGAATCCAAAAATTTGAGAACTCAAGTTTTGCATTGATTTCTATTTGATTTCTATTTGATTGCAGTAATGCTTAGAATATAGTCTAAGATTTGAGTCATTGTTAGAGTAACGGTACTTAAAACAGACCAACAGACACGCGTGAAAGATAAAGTTTCTGTGCTTTACTGTACGCTATGCTGTACTCTTATACGGCATATAAAGCAGTGGTATATATTATATAAGTTTAGCTCAATCTATATCTCAGCGATAGTACCAGACATTGAGGTCTAGTCGATTAACTCTAGTGGTGGGTATGAATCGGCATAAAAGGAACGAGAAATCAAGTCTCCATAGAAACTCTCTCTCTCGCAATATTCAGATAAAACCATACAACACATATACAAGACTTATAGAAGACAATGTGTGCCAAAACAGAGGCGAATTTATTTCCCTTAGGAATCCACTTCTGTTTCCTCACAACTATGAGAAACTGTTAATGAAGTCAATTACAGCCCGCATAAGGTGTCACAATCTATCGATAAATCATTTGAGTCTCACAAATGTTGTATTTCTCATATTATTCTTATTCTATAGTTTTAATGTAAAAATAGGTTTTACACCAATTACAGGTATATTACATCTAAACCACTAATGAAATATGAAGTACAATAAGAGTTTTGATTTAGTTTTTTATAAATTATTAATTTTCATAATCGAATCACATTATGCTTTGAAATAATTGATAAGTAGTTTATTAATTATTATTTATAACATTATAAAAGTGTTGGTTATATTCCTATAAAATAATTTGCCAAACTTGTTGAGCGCTACGATTTTTCACTTAAGAAAGTAATAGATAGAGCTAATGATTTTCAGAAGTGAGCTAACGTTTGGTCATAAAAGAGAGACTTAATGAGAAAATGCTTTGAAAATGAGTGCCTATCGTGATAAGAGTTTGCACACATTAGTTTCAAAATCATATTTTGGTACAATTCATAAAAGCCACTGCCGTAGCCAGCTTTTTGGTTAGGGGGTGGACTATTATTCTCTCTTCAGATCAACATTTAGTGAATACATTTCAATATCAAAATTATTTAAATTTATTAATAAAGCAATTTATCTCCCAATTGAAATTAGAGCAATTTGAAATCGTTTGGGGCCATACACCCCCTCATAGCTACGGCTACGATAAAAGCTATTTTTGTTTTGGGTTCAATTTGTTTATAGTCAATAAGATTTGGGAATATGAAAGAAATATAAAGTATATTGGATATAAACACTATAATAGTATATTTAAAGAGTTACATCTATTCTATTAGTGAACTAATAGAAGACAAGTTTCCTTTTACATCCATTTATTATCATTGAGACTCATTTCACTTAAGAGACTCTTAACTGCTATAATGACAGGCTCTATATCTACAATACATAGTTAAGTACAATACAATCTTATATATAAAATATTATATTCTCTTTTGAAGAAAGACATTAATATGTTAAGTCATTCGCAGTGATGCACACGCTCGGCACTCATTTTTGAGAATGTCAAGTAAGTCAAGTCCACAAGTATTACACAAAATTTGATTACCGGTATTTTACCGGTATTTTACAGGTATTTTACAGGTATTTTACCGGTATTTTACAGGTATTTTACAGGTATTTTACCGGTATTTTACAGGTATTTTACCTGTATTTTACAGGTATTTTAGCTGTAATTTTATCTGTACTGTAAAATGTATGATACATTTTATAAATATGATACTCACTCATTAAATGTGCAATATTCCAGCTACAAGTGTTCCCACTGAACAAATATTTTTTATTTTTCAAAAGGCGAAACAGACTCTCCTACAAAATAAAGTTTTGTTTAAAATGTAAATTCGCAAAAATAAATTATTACTCAATCCTTTGAATTGTCGAAAAATAAAAAAGTTAATTAAAGTAAGATATAAAAGGCTGACTTAACATTGTTAAACTGGTGTTATAGGGTATTGTAATTAAATTATAATTATTTTAATAATGAGCTCATATTGTATTTAATTTTTGCGAATTTATTCGCAAGACTTACAAAGAACTTCACTTTTGACCCAAAATTTATTTTTGAAAATATCTTATTTTCAACTGAAATATAAATTAATAATTGATATTACATTACTTTGTAAAGTAATTTAACGAATTGATGCGCAACATAATGATTAAGACAAGAATTTACTGTTCTCTTGTTTAACATGATTTTATTAACATCTTTTCCGGTTTAATCGTAACATAATTTAATTTAGTGAACTGTATAATAATGTTTTATAAAATAAATTTTTTATAATTGTCCTCTAATTTGCCAATAATTTAAATGACCTGTAGCCAGATGGGTGGCTAGGAGGGTATCGCCCCCAAAAGGATTTTAAATTGCATTCAAAAGCATTATTATTAGTAATTAAAGACAAAACTTGATATAATTGCGATTTACAATACATTAGATTAAAAGTTTTTAATACCTTTTTTCATAAAAAAGTTTTTCAAATATTTTGTTCACAACCACTTTCACTAATAGGATATCATTTGATAACAAAACAACATATTCAGCAAATTTTAAATAACTCTATGAATCATAAATAATATTATTTATGATTCATAGAGTTATTTAAAATTTGCTGAATATGTTGTTTTGTAATTAAAGCAAAAAAATGTGATAAAATATTTTTTAGAGATTTTGTTTACAGAGCAAAGAGCAGAGTTTGGACAGTTTGTATTGGATTGAGTTCTCATATGTCTTATGTAGTGTTCATTCAGTTTCAAGAACGAGAATGAGAACAAAATTCTAAATTTGCAACTCAATCAACACTAGTCTTATGCCAATCAAACTCATCTCATATTTTCATTCACTTCTAACAGTTCTTTTGTGATCAACTTTTATATTCCGATCGAATTTAATACATCTTAACGTTATTTTCGATTCAGTTTATGATAGGTTTAAAATTTTAAAGATTTCATTGTTTTGTTTTAATTAATTTGTAAAATACTTTTACAATACTTTTAAACAATTGAAACAAAAAGTTTTATCAGTAAAACATTGATTAAGAGCTTTCTTTAACTAAATGTTCAATACTATTGTACAGATAGTGCACAGCATAGCATACGATAGCGTGTATGGCATTATCATAAATACTTTTCAATACATTATGTGTTTGTTATACAGAGTAAAAGTGAGAATAGAAACCGAAATCACGTGTACTTTAGTGTTGAATATAAAATAACTGTAAATATAATATAATATTAAATAAATTGTTTAAAATAAAGCCCTATTTCCTCATATTTTATGCTTTTCCTCATTTTATTTGATAATAAGTTTTACGAATAATTGCAATAATTCTTACATAAAATAATTGAAATAAATATGAATTTAATAATAAATTTGTTAAATAATAGAAACGAATTGTTATTAATAATAATGATATCAGTAATGTATCGGACAATAGTTTGTGTGACTGAAGTGCCGGTCAACACATATGACAATTCGGGTGATTCTCAGGACATAGAGCTGAGAGTGGCTGTTGAGCCGGGAAGAGAGCAGTGTTTCTATCAAGAGGTCAAACACAACCACAATCTCGACCTTTCCTATCATGTGATTGAGATATCTTCGCGTTTTAATTGGATGTATACCACTTCTTCAGACATGACCATTGACTTTATAGTTCGGGCGCCCAATGGTGTCGAGATTTTCAGAGAGAGCCGCAAAAGAGACGGTCAACACGTCTATAGAGTTCCCCAACAGGGAGTGTATGCCGTCTGTTTGGACAACACCTTCAGCACTGTCTCCACTAAAGTCGTTAATCTTGAGGTTTATGTCTATTCTACCGAAGAAGACAACGACCGGTGGGGTCGCGATGACTTCACTTATGCGCCTGAAGTTCAGTATTTGGACGCAATTGAATCCATTCGAGTGAGTCTTCGTTTTACTTATTTCTCAACTAACTTTCATTTAATTGTTTTTAACTTTATTCAAGACATCGATCAATAAAGTGAGAGACGATTTGATTCGAGTCACTCACGAACAGGGAGTCATCCGAGCCGTGGAAACAAGAGATCGGAATATTGCCGAACAGAACTACGATTATGTCAATCGATTTTCTATGCTTTCCATCGCAGTCATGATTATTGTCGGTCTTTTACAGCTATATATGATTAGAAGTCTTTTCGAAAATAAGAGTTATATCAGAAAAATATTTAAAGCTTATTAAACAAAACTAAATTTCAGCCAAGTTTTGATTCAAAGTTAAACCAAAAATTGAGAATAGATTTGTTTAAATAATAATTAGATTGAATTCAAAATTAGATTACAATTAGTCTAAATTTACAGTTCACTGAAGCAAAACTAGTCATAAATTATGCCAAAATAGTATACAATAAACATTTTCGTGCCTTTTGTAGAACGGCTGCTATTGATTGTATGGATTGTATAATCAAAGTCATAGTTAATTAAGTTTTTTGATAAAACTTTTTCAAATTTATTTTTTTGACTATTTTTTGTAATTAAACCAAAAAATCAAATAAAAAACTAAAATTGTTTTTCACTTATGAGTATATAATTCTAAATTAATTAAATTATATTAAAAAAGTAATGTTTTTTGAATACATCTAAACATTAAGTTGTTATAAACTATTTTACATAAAGTGTCATAGATTTCAGATTTTTTATAAATTCTTAGAGTAATAATGAATATTGTTTTACATGATGTGAAAATATATTAAATAAATTTAATAAATATAAAACATTAAAAGATTGTGATAAACAACGGTTCTATAACATAACAAATTCTTCAGCATTAAACTCTTTTTCAACTTTACCCTCAGAGTTAAGAAAGCGATGCCTAACGCGTAAAAGTCTTTCACCTCTGGCATCATCTTTGGTAGAATTGTTAGTATTGGATAAACTGCTGCCTTCGTTAAAGACAAAAATGGGATAATCACCGCTTTGATTGGGAGGAATAAGTAATTCTTGCATTGAGTTCACAAAATCAAAGAAATCAGCCTCAGTCTGACAATAGAAGCCGAGCGCACAGCTCGGGTCCATACACGAGAACTGTGTCTTTCGTGGAAAATCACAATGAAAAGAGTCGAGAGGAAAGTTGGTTTGTCTCACATCTACAGATTGTTGACAATAATGAGGATCGATGTAAACCAACTTATCTTCTTGAAAGCCAATGAAATACAGCGAATGTTTCGGTTTTCCGCCTATTATTCCGATGCAGTTGTGGTGCGAAAGCAATAATTTAACACATGGTATATAAATAGGATTTAGTCGTTCACCGCCTAATCGGACGGGAACTAAGATTATAAGTCCGCGCCATTTGGTTTGTGACGACTCCTTGTTCTCTGAATTGTTGGCCAAAGAGAATGGTAGAGAACGAGGACCTGAATTAAAATATGTGCTATCAGTCAAGTTGAAAGTTGACGGCGCTTTGCCATAGCCTAACAGTGATGCTGCCGGTGCTGCCGATGTGACCGGTGTTTCGCGAATTCCATTAGAACTGGCCATCGGTTCCATTGAGCTCTCACTATGTAGATCTTCGCTTGCAATGACACCCATTTCTACATCAGAGTCATAATGAGAGGACAGACTATTGCTTCGAACACTACTGGCTTTCAATTTAATGTTTTTTTTCTCTAAATTCAAAGCCTCACGACTTATAGCTGTGTTAGAAGTGCATAAATTGATCACATCTTCGATATAAACTAAATTAGAGAACAATTGAATTAAATAATTAACACTTTATAGTTATTTAATAGAGATTTAATGAATACCTGTACAGTCTTGAGCCACATAACAGCATATGTTGTTTAGAACAGGATTAGTAGCGGTCGCACAGCTCAATGCAGTCCTCATTATAAAAAAAATTAATAAACATATTATTTATCAAAACTTTAATTTAAATGTGCATTAAATTCAATTACTTGAGCAGATGTGCGACAGACGCGGGTCCGTACCAGTCGCCCGGCTTTTTGCCCATCTCTTCACCCAATTTGACCAATTGGTGGACAGAGAATGGACAACAGCTGGTGTTGGGGTCGTCTGCAAACCACTTGACTATCATTCGGTGAATCATATCTTCTTTGTCAGACTGCGAGCCTTTCCAACGCCATTGTCTGCCGAGATAGTGAGTGAGCAGCGCCTGAGCCAACACCATCTGCCCCGACCTCAACATACAACCCCACCCACAGTCTGTTGAGATGTTAGTGTTCGCTAATTTGGGAAATTCTCGTCTGTATGTAAACCAAATACGACTATAGAAGTCGTGCTTAAACTTATCGATTGCCGAAGCCTTCGATTGGTTGTCGTCACGACTCGGCTCTGAC
>JAUJYT010000486.1:0-18353 GCA_033996565.1 Nanhermannia nana
AAAAAATTCCTTTAATTCCTATAATTTGCATTATACATTTATATTAAATTTTGAACCAATTTGTGTCTGGCAGAGTATCAGAGCTTCTCAATTATACATCTGAAGAACTGACTGGACGTAATTTGTATTCTCTAATCCATGGACAAGATGTGATACAATTACGAAAATGTCATTTAGATTGTAAGTGAATTTGATTGAAAAAGGGCTTATCTATGAAAGACTGTATCTTTGTATTTAGTGATACATAAGGGACAGGTTATGTCCAACTATTATCGGATCATTAATAAATCGGGAGGCTATACATGGATGCAGACCTGCGCCACTTTAATATGCAATAACAGTAGTGCAAGTAATAATAAATCTGCGAGCAGTACATCCACACCAACTTCTTCAACAAATACAAATAGTAGTGGTACTAATAATACTAATACTAATAATAGTAATAATAATGAAGAACAGGAACAAAGCATTATTTGTGTGAATTATGTGTTGAGGTAAACCCACTCTTTAGTTATTTCTCAATTCTATAATAAATTATTTTTTTCAAATCAGTGCTATAGAGTATACGGATGTAGTGTTGGACACGAGTCAACTTAATAATGGTTTAGTGTCGAATACACCGACACCTCCAGCGATATCTAAAAGAACACCACTTAAAAGGTCTCACTCTCCGACTCCTTCTCCTGAAGCGTCGCAACAAAGCACACAACTGACTCATACTCAAAGTGTTGATCCGCACCCCCCTCACACCCCTCATACTTCTCATGCATCCCATAGTAGTCATGCAGCCACAGCTCCCCCCACAGGTTCAGCACAAGCGCCGTCAGTTTCTCAAGCGAACGGTTCTCCCGGTTCTCCAGTCGATGTGAATGCTAGTGAAGGTGCCAAAAGACGGAGATTCAATTCTAGTCCAGTCCGGCCGTGGAAGTCTCCATCACCTCCTGCTGCAGCAGTGTGTCAGGTGGGCTCATCCCCAACAACCAACTCTGCATCTAATCTTCTGCGTCATATAAGTGTGATAAGGGAAACACCACCCATACTAAAGCCACAAGTAGTAGCGCCTGCATATCACCCCCACGCGCACCATTACCACCATTTGGTAGATCCCTATGCGGCAGCATATCATTTATATAAGAATGGTAGCAGTGGTGGTGCAATGGGTCCCGTGCAACCAACTCCTACGGGTCCATCGCCATCAGCACATCATCATTGGGGAGCTTATAATTGACACCTTTATCACTATTTAATATGAAATTCAATTAATTGAGTGAAGAGGTCTCAGAGAATAGAAGAGAAGAGCAGAAGAGCACCATTTTATTGTTGAGTTATTATATCAATTATATCAACAAATTTACAATATATACAGGATATACAGTACATCTGCAGTACATAATATACACTTTAAATAATTAAGATTAAGATTAAGATTAAGATTGCACTTCCATTCTATGCAAATTATTATTATTAATATTTGTTGATTGAGACTAATGTTCACTCATTGCAAACATTGCAAAACAACTTTTAACGTCTGTTAGTCGTCACATGAATCACATGAATCACAAGAATCACATGAATCCAATACATCAAAGATTATTCGCTTAAGTTATTCCAAATGAATAGAACAAAATTATTTGAATTTAGTTCAACTACATTTACAGCACTTTAATAATAATTATAACTCAAGCAAACATGAAATGAATTACTTCTTTGATATTAAATGTGACTTAAATCATATTCAAAATTATTTAAGATTCCGGTGTTTTAAAGAAATCATAAAAAAGTTTTGTTTTTCTTGTATGTGAAACGCACTTATTTTAAGTTAAATGAAAAATTAAATTTTATTCAGTGTTAAGAACTTAATAAGATTTGTTGTCTTATTTTCTCGTGATTTTAGAAATAAATTTCAAAAATTATGTATATTTGCAAACTATTTGATCATAAAATTATAATTCAATTAAATGATGAAATAATAGCTTTTGATTATATTAAATATGAATTATTTTCATTTCTAACAAGTGATCAAAAACGTTACAATTTTAAGCCCAATCCCAATGAAATTCATGATTTTCATCCCAATCATATCCCACTTATATTTTTGTGATTACTTGCATATAATTGAAGTTCGGTTTCCAGAAGTCCAGGTTTCGGGGTTTGAACTAAATTTTAAATGTTTTTGAATTTATAGTAAAACTTTCAATACTAAAGTGTGAAATTGTTTGAAGCTTTGAAACTCTAAAGAAAGCTTCAGTTTAAGTCATAATCATATTCATTGGTTAAATATGAAATGCAGAGAAACATAATACTGCGCAAAACTTTATGAACCACACAGAATATGCATTCACCAAAGTTTTTTTGGTATAAAAATACAGTAAAGATCATTCAGTCTTTATTATTCTATTTCTCAAATCATGAATACAAACTATTATAATACTAGAACGGGCTCAACAATTGTGAGCCTAACATAGAAGGAGAGCCGATGGGGATCTAATTTATATATCAATATTTAATATAGTTTGCCATCAATTAACACACTTTTGCCAGCGTTTGGATTACTGCTCATTCTATCCATAAGGCGCCCTAATTTTTCTCTCCAAAATTACAGAGTATTGGTGCCAATGAATAGAGATGATAGGTGGATTGAGGCCTGTTCCCCTATTAACAGGTACATTACCGAACTTTAACTTTTATGGTAATATTAAATAAGAAAATATGAAACAGTATGAAAACAGTTTTAAAGCAGAAATACTCGATGTCTTGTTGAGAATTGGGTGAAGCCATAGTTGATGAGATTCAATTATTTAAAGGATTTAAAGAAAGCCTAATTAGAAAAGTGTATTCCATTAACAATAAAAATAAACAATAAAGTGATTTTTGCTCATATTCTCGCATCAAATGTGTATTTGTGTCTAACTCTGTGTATTGAAAAAATGCGTTACAAATATCCTTTGGTCACTTCTTTGATAGTTTTGTGTCCAATTTTGGACTGAAAATAAAGTTAGCAGTGCTGGTGGTGTTGGCAGTGGTCAGACTTGTGGAGCGGGTTTTCAAATGTGTGTTTATTGTAACGTTATTTGTGGTGAGCATTACATATGTTAACAATAATACGTTATGTGAATTAGATATGAATCATATGATTGAATGTCTTTTATAATAATAATTATATAACTTATAACTCAGTTCTCAGTATTGTATTTATATTTATATTAATAACAATTCAATTAATAGATTGATAACAATATGAACACAAATCCAAACACAGATTTGACTCAATTTGAATTCGATTCAGACATGAGTTCAATTGGATGTGAGTCGGAGTCCAAGAGCAGTGCAGTGCCTGTGTCTGTGTCGGCCCGAAAAGGTCTTCATATAATCGATTCGTCGTCTCTGTTGTGTCAGAACGGATGTGGTTTTTATGGCAATCGAGAGTGGAGTGGCTTTTGTTCCATTTGTTACAAACAGATCAGACATCAGACCAGTGCTGACATCAACAGCAGTCATAATAAATGGATTTCACCTCAACTCTCATCACATTCTTCGAGAACTCCTTCGCCCACATTATCGACAATGAGTAGCAAATACTCGCCGTCAAAGTCAAGCACCGGTTCATCGCATTCGACATATTCGACACATTCCACACATTCTTCCCATTCGACGCCATCGAGTAGTTTGACTTTCAGTAAGTTTGAAGAAAAGAAAAGACAACAATCGGACAAAAAGAGCAAAACCCTTAAGTCTATCTTCAAAAGGGCCTCAACTTTCAGAGAGACGAAGAGTAACACCAGTTCGCCATCGAATACCACGCAAGCCATCACTTCATGGACTGACAGACAATTGTTTTCTTTCGACACCTTATCCATAGGCGAAGAAGTGGTCGCAAAGTTCCTGAGAGAGGCGGCCATTCATGACATCAAACGACAAATCGGGAAAATAGTGGAAAAAATAAATAAAATGAATAACAAGGCGACCATTGAAGACATGTCGGAAACCATTCATGACTTCTACCAAACAATGAGCGCTCGTTTCGGTTCGAATCCGTTCTATCGCGAGGCCAGTCATGAACAGATCGAGCAGTTGATTGATTTCACTGAAAGGTATTTAATGCAACAGTTGTACCAAATGCTCTTCACTCGTATACAACATGAAGAAGAAGATAAAGACTTAGCCCTACAAAAGCGCATCAGAAGTTTGAATTGGATTATGGCTCAGCATTTGGATATTGATATAAACTTAAGACATCCGCAAATCAAAGACTTAGTCGACAAAGCGATCACTGAAATCATTGAAATGGACTCAAAACAAGTACCGCTCGAAAAATTGGAATGTATTGTAAACTGCAGTAAAACAATATTTAAGTTATTACAAGTGAACAGTACTGAACCCGTAAGCGCTGATCAGTTTTTGCCGGCGCTTGTTTTCATTGTAATCAAAGCCAATCCACCGCTATTGCAGTCGAATATTAAACTGATAACAAGGTTTAGTACACCGTCTCGACTAATGAGTGGTGAAGCCGGATATTACTTCACAAACCTTTGTTGTGCCACTGCTTTCATTGAGAATATTTCAGGCAATTCATTAAATATGAGTGAAAAAGAGTTTGAAAGCTATGTCAGCGGCGAAGCACAGCCTCCCGGTTATTACCAACAGTCGACTTTCTTATGCGAAGCGCTCCGTATTTTGTGCGCTAATAATGCAATGCTTTCTGATCTCAATGAAAGACAAACTAAATTCGAAAACAATATTCAAGAGCTTAACGATAGCCTTAAAAATTTCAGAACAGATATGATAAGAAAAACGGCTCCGTATCTAAAGCCTATTGTTATACAACAATCTACTGTTCCAAATGATATAGATATCAGACATATACCAACTGTCCTGAGGGCAAAAATTATGAAAGAAAGAGCCACTAATGAAGAGCTACTTTTGGATCTGGATTTAGGTAATAATACTGATTGTCAATCACTTTCAGGTAATAATTGCATTACTCATAATGCGGATCAAACTGATAGTCAAAACCAAGAAAATACATCTCCAGATGAACACCACTTACCGCCTCCTCTTTCACCCGAAATTGTTCAAAGCCATAGATAAACATCTGGTTTAGACATTAATTTTATTTTATGTATAATAATATTCATTAAATCTTATAAATTGTGATCAATCTATTCTATAATAGATGTTTAACGGTTCAAAATCAATGTTTTCAGTTATTTTTTTAGTTCAAATTAGATTTTTATTGAAATGTTAAATTATTTTCTAAAATATTTAACTTAAATAATTGTAACCGTAGTTATTGAATAGAAGTTTAAAAGCGTATTAGAGTTGCAGACAGACAAAACAATTGTCGGCAGTTTTCCTTAAGATTAATCTTTGAGAGTTTGACATAAGATTCTTCTGTTTTATGTTCTAAAAAACAAGTTTAAAAGACCAAAACACTTTTTAATTGCTCACCCATTTAAGCAGTTCATTAAATCCCGATAATTGCCAAAATTCTTTCTTAAATTACTCTCAGAATTATACTAAAAATGATGAAATGTTTTTTAAATACTATTTAATTAAATGCTTAGTTACACATGTTTTTCAAAATTATAAGTTCCTTCAAATTTAGAAATCAATTAATTTATTTAAGCTTTCTTCAACACATTTTACTCCAATCAGACAAATATTTTCAAAATTTTTATTTGAAGTATATTTGTATGTAATTAATAATAACTTATGATTAGAGCTCAAAATAAAATGTTTTATTTTTTATTGTTTACTTCACTCGTCGTTTCATTTGTTTATTGGTTAATAAAAGTTTTGAGAATTTGGACATAACTCCAATTCAAGTTCAAATCAAAAAATTAAAACTCATTGATAAGTCCTTTCTTAAGCAATATATTTTTGATTGTTTAATATATAATAATATACTTCACCTAAAGAATGAACATCCTATTAGAGTTCTCCGTTTCCACGCCATCGGGAAAAATGATCGGCACATCTGTCAGCGCCAAAGGCATGCCTGTAACGCCTCAATACGCTCAACAGAAGCAATTAATAACAGAATTCAAAATTTTGATTTGTCTGAACTAAAACATCACAAATTGGTCTCCAATCAAAATGCTTTGAGGCATACATTACCCAAACTATTAATTGGAGGTTATCTTTTGCAAATTCGATATATTTCGAGTGCAAGTCAAAAAACTAATCGGATTTCTGATACAATTTTTTTAAGTAAAGTGTTTTCGACCCTAAATTTATTAACCGTTTTGTTTAATAAGAAGTTTGCCCAATACTTAAGTTTGAAAATTTTGAGTTAACTTTTTATCTGTATGTCTGTCTCTAAATATGAGATATAGATTCAATTCTTTAAATCCAATGCAAATCATCGTAAGATTTGAATTGATTTGAAAAATAAGACCGAAACTATGGCAGTTATGGTTTGATTAATAAATATAAGATTTACCCCCAAATGAAACTACATTTCAAATACGTCTTAATTAGACTTTTATTTTCAATAAAATTCGTAATTTAAGTTAGTTTTGAATTCAAAATTTTTGTGATAATTATTTCAATAACTTCTACCAAATAGTGTGAAAAATTTGGGTTTAGTTTTACAATTAGGATAAATACATTTCATTTCATTAGTGACTTGTTTGGGTTGTCTTCTATCGTCCAAAGGTATACATAAAGACTTTGCACCCATTAGTGGACCCGAAGCGTCCACCACTTCCTCTTTAGTGCTGTCTTTTTTAATCCTGTCCTCACATGATATTTCTCCACAAAATGGAGCCATTATTATAAACTTGTCGTCAAGTTTAGAAATGAATTCTTTCCAGTCTTGAGTCTCTATTAGATGTGAATCTCGTTCTTCTTTAGCTTTATTATAAAGATATTGATGGATTTCGTCTAATAATCGTTGACAGTCCTGCACAGCATTAGATAACTTATAATTGATTTTAAGTCCATTGTCTCGTCTGACGGCTACATATTCTCCTTTTTGCATATCTTTAGGTCCGAATTCGACTCTAATGGGAACGCCTTTGAGTTCCCAGTGATTGAATTTCCAACCGGGAGAGTAATGATCTGAAAGATCACATTTAGACTTAATTCCTGCGCTGTTTAATGTTTTTTGCAATTCTTTGCATCCGTTTATTAGTTTGTTTTTGTCTTCATCAGTAGTATTAGCGGTTATACCACACGGAACTATAATCACTTGTATTGCAGCGACTCTTGGAGGCAAAACCATCCCTTTATCGTCGCCGTGAATCATAACCACTGCTCCAATAGAACGCGTCGATAATCCCCATGAGTTTTGAAATGCAAACCTTTTTTTGCCAATTTCTTGCGGGTCTTCGAAAACAATTTCAAACATTTTACTAAAGTTTTGTCCGAGAAAATGAGAAGTCGCGCCCTGAATGCCTCTCCCGTTTGTGCCAACATATGCTTCGCAAGTGGTAGTCATGTCCCCGCCCGCGAACTTTTCTTTCTCTGTTTTTCTTCCTTTAATAACAGGAATGGCGAGTAAGTACTCATAAACTTCTGCATAATAGTCAAGTATAGCATAGACTTCTTCGAGAGCTTCCTCTTGAGTGGCGAAAGCCGAGTGTCCCTCTTGCCAAAGGAATTCACGCGTTCGCAAGAATGGCGTCGGAGTCTTGAACTCCCAGCGGACTACAGAACACCACTGATTCAATTTAATGGGAAGATCTCTATGCGATTGAACCCATTTCGCATACGACGGATACATTACAGTTTCAGACGTGGGCCGAATAGCTATAGGTTCGGCCAACTCTGACTGACCCGACTTTGTAACCCACGCCACTTCAGGAGCAAAATCTGCGATATGTGTCTTTTCTGTTTCGAGTGCATTCTTCGATATAAACATCGGAAAATAACAGTTCTCTACTCCCAGTCCTTTAATTTTCGTGTCAAAAAAGTTTTGAATCGTTTCCCAAATAGCGTAAGCCCAGGGACGCAATATATAGCAACCGCTCACATCGTAATATTCTATCATTTCTGCTTTTGTGATCACTTCTGTATACCAGTCAGCGCTGTTTTCGCTTTTCTTAACTTCTATTCCTAATCGCGTTTGTTTTTTAGAACCTGATTTTCCCACAACTGGTTCCACTTCTTTAGACTTTGCTTTATTGCTGTCCGACTTCTTGTTTGATATGACAGGACTTTTTTCCTTTTTGTTAATTTGGGTCACTTTTTCAGTAGATGCTGTATGAGTGGTTTGGCTTTGAGAGTTGGGACTCCATTCAGAACCTGTCAATTTCTTGAACTCCTCTTTAAGAGTCAGTAATTTGTTAACATTTTGTTGAATCGATTCCTTACTGGCCTTTTCAGCTTTTAGCTTACGAACAGCGTCTCCCTGAGCTCTTATGAGTGAATCTAAATCCTGTGCACTGTTTTCCTTTTTATTTTCATTACTCAGATTTGGAGGCTTTGATTGATTCAATTGGATGTCTGGCGTCCAATCTTTTCCCGAAGCCTTTTTGAAACTTTCTTTTAAACTTAAAAGCTTTTGAACACTTTCATTGACAACTTCTTTGGATTCTTTTTTCGCCTTAAGTTGTCTGACTTTATCACCACATTCTTTGATATCGTTATGCAATTTCTCCAAATCAACAACATTTTGGTTCTCTTTTTCAACAATGAGTGCATTCTCTTTCTTCCATTGCTGAACAACTTTAGGAAATATATTGATATCAGTGGAACCGTCGGGAATCGAAATCAACACAACTGGAGCTGATTTTCCTGTGAAACGCAATGTCGACTCGTCATAAACCGAATCACAAATGAAAAACCCCTTTCTTTGAATTTGAATAATTTCCCCTCTTTTCAAATTTGTAAGTGAATTGTCTGCGAGCACTTCCACATCAAATCTGGTGTTTTTGCCAATAAATTGTTTGAAATCGTCATCTTTTGCTAGAATTGGTTTTTGTATAATGTGTTCGAAATAAGTAAAAACCGCTGGAATACAAGAGTTGGACTCAATCCACGTGACTTTCAATGTTTTCTTAAAGTCTTTATTATCTAAATTCAATTTTGCGCTTATATTTGTAACAAAACCAGTTTTAGAGTCTTTGGTTATGTCAGTGATCAACAAATTTCCCCAATTAATGAAAGTAACATTATCTGAAATATTGATGAGTTGGGCGTCTGTTTGATCGATGAGAACTTGTTTCCCAATATTTATTAAACGTTTTCCAAGTTCTGCATTTTTGGGATGAAGAGCTACTTCTATGGCGCCATTTATGCCATCAATTATGTTAACGGGAACACAATTACTTTTCTCAACAGCTGAATATCTGGGAGCGATCGGATCAATCACTTTCTTATTGAAGGCCCAAATCTTATCCCATTCCATGACAACAACAGAACGACTCGAACCCTGCGCGACAATGAACTGCTTCAAGCCTTCGACTGTAAGTCCCCGCCTAATAATACCTCTGACTGTAGGCATTCGCGGGTCATCCCAACCGTCGACAATACGTTGTTCAACAAAATATGTGAGTTTTCTCTTTGATAAGACAGTGTTCGTCATATTGAGTCGAGAATAGGCGCAAATGTAAGGCTTTCTCATTTGAAGCGCATCCAAAAACCAATAGAATTGTGCGTCTCTATCGAGATATTCACTTGTTCTCAATGCGTGTGTAATGCCTTCAATGCTGTCAACGATAGGACAGGCGAAGTCATAAGTGGGGTAAGCCTTATACTTGAAGTGAGTTCGCGGATGTTCTTGAACCTTACAGCGAAACATTGCCGGATCTCTTAGACATCCATTATCTGAATTCATATCAATCTTTGCCCGAACACAACATTTTTGCCCTAAATCTGATCCGTTCTTCATTTCGTTCCACATCGAAATATTTTTTTCCACTGAATTATTTCTATTTTTGGATTCAATTCTCTGTTCGCGTTCGCTTTTCATGAGTTCAGGCGCAGTGTCGTCGACATAAGCCTTACCCGCTCTCAACATCTCTTCACACTTTTGCATAATTAGCTCAAAATGATTAGAAGTATAGCTGAAAATATCAGGTTTTATTTGAAGCATTTCTACGTCTTCCAGAATTACCTGAAATTCAATTCAAATTTAGTCATTTGTTCAAAAAGTAGTTCAAAAGATCAAAAGATAAAATCAAATACTTTCTCGTAGTCTTCCTTCTCTTTTTCAGGGTTTGTGTCATCGAATCTCATAACAAGTTTTCCTTTGAATGCCTTTTGATAGTGTTGGTTAAGAAGCGCTGCCTTCGCGTGACCGATATGTAGATAACCGCTCGCCTCAGGAGGAAATCGCACCACAACCTCACCCTCAACAGCATCTTGAAGATCAAAGTATTTTCCTTCGTCTTTGTTTACTGTCTTGTTCTTAAGATTACGGTTCTGTTGGTTCTGCTCTTGTCCTACACTTGCATTCGATTTTCCCATTTTGGAGGCAATCGTTTCAATACTTTGACTCTTTTTATTCAATAGTTTATTAAGTGTTTGATTAATGACTGAAAGCCAACGATTTATATGAATATAATTATTATTACTAAGATCTAAACACTTAGTATTCAATTGAGAGTTGATTTGAGTGAAGACACAAATGTCCGCTAAACTCAACTCTTTTCCCACCAAATAATTTGAATCAATTAAAGCCTTATTTAATAGTTTTAAATGCGTTTCATTAAAACCAATCTCAGAAATAAGAATCCAATTATCGATTTGTGTCCTTTCGATGATGTCTTTACCATATAATGGATTATCAATTGATTGTTCTTTTTCTGCGATTCTCGACAATAGTCTCAAAACGCTATTTGTATTACAAATGAATTTTTCAGAATTTTGAGTCAACTCTACTTCGAAATGATCTGATTTTATACCAATTAATGGTTCAAAACAAGTCTTAACACTATTCTTGAGAATTTCTGATGTAATAAAAACAGATGTTTTCGTTATATTTTTATCAATATTTGGATTAAAATATAATTTTATTATGTCTTTCATAACTGGTGGGAAACGTGGCTCTCATTTGATGCAAATATGTTATAAACAATAATATTTTTATTAAAACATTTTCTTAGTTATAGAGCTCTTACAGTACAGTATAATATGAACTAATGTCGATATTACTGTATATACAGTGCTCACAGAACTAAGAGTCTATAGAGTGGTTTGCTATGAAATGAGAGTGAATGCCACATACTATGTGTTCACACCTGGCTATAGACGACCTCATTCTTACCTTTTGTAAGTTCGCTTTCTTGTATAGCAGATATGTATTGCACTAATACCTAACCCTCCATAAAGTTAAGTTTTTAGTGCTATACAGGAAAGCGAACTTACAAAAGGTAAGAATAAGCTCTTCTATAGCTTTCACACTAGAAGTCTTGATGGGCCAAAACTTTTGAACCCAACCCAAGACCCACGGAACCTGCCCCAACACCACACCAACCCACAGTCAAATATTAAAGTTAGACCCACCCCAACCCATGGGTTAGGTCTGGGGCTCCATCAAACCCATGGCCCTCTTACCCCATGAAGATCTCTACTACACTGCGAATCCTTCACATAAAATAAAGTCTTATTTGCAAATAATGTCCGCAATGTTTTCAAAATTAATTACTGTTTTCATTAAAAGGTATGCATTCAATACATTAACTACACTATAATTAACATTAATTAAAACTATTGTTTAGTTCTACACAAAACCAATAATTATATATTTAAATAGTGAGTGATTATGGACCTGAAGATGTCCAAAAAGCTGATTTAGAAGCGCTTTCCATGTGTTGACATACTTTGTGAACAGTCTCTATAATATTGATATAATATTGATATTGATATACGTTTCACATTTCTATTATATATTGAATTGAATTGAAACTCTTTTGTCATTTTGTAACTATTTGTGAAATAAAGTGATAAACTATTAATTGATTAATAGACTTATTGATGGCATCAATAAAGACGCCGACAAACCAACAGAGACTCACGAATGTGGCCGTCGTTCGCATCAAAAAGTGTGGTCAACGGTTCGAAATCGCGTGTTATAAGAATAAAGTGGTCTCTTGGAGGAATCAAACGTATCATTAATTATTATTATTATTATCTTTATTATAATTGTTTTATTTATATTAATATTAAATTAAATATTATTATAATTGAATCTCAGCGAGAAAGACATCGATGAAGTGTTACAAACCCAGACCGTATTCACCAATGTATCCAAAGGACAAACAGCTAAAAAAGAAGATTTGATTAAATGCTTTGGCACTGAAGATCACAAGAAAGTGTGTCTTGAGGTGAATGCAAATAATATTGAATTGAAATTATTGTTTACAACTATATTAATACAAAAATTTATACTCTTTAACAAATGCTATAATAAGACATGTA
This sequence comes from Nanhermannia nana, assembly GCA_033996565.1. Lineage (NCBI taxonomy): Eukaryota > Metazoa > Arthropoda > Arachnida > Sarcoptiformes > Nanhermanniidae > Nanhermannia > Nanhermannia nana. The sequence goes on from JAUJYT010000486.1 coordinate 12,367, forward strand.
TTGAATAACTATAGATATTATCAAAAGGAGAATTACAAGTGAGTGAAAAAGAGCGAAGTCACCAGTTGGAGGCCTCCTATCGAGACATCGCCACAATCATTGCTGACAAGTGTGTAAATCCTGAGACGAAGAGACCCTACACTGTAGGCATGATAGAGAAGTGTATGAAACAGTGCCACTTCTCGGTTAAGCCAAACCGCAATTCCAAACAACAAGCAATTGAGTTAATACCTGAGCTCAAGACTATTATGCCTATAGAAAGGGCTCAAATGAAGTTAAGAGTCTTGACTCACAAGAAAAACAAACAGAAGATCAAAGACTTGGCCACTCAGGTCGAAGTTGAGACAGTTCTCGACGACGGACTGCTTGAAATGGTATTACAATAGTTATAAGTTATTAACAAAATATAATTATTTATTTAATAAAATATGAAACTATTATTTGTTTTACTAAAATATATTGTCTATAATTAATCTATTATTAGGTATTTATGACAGATCCGGGAAATTACCGAACGATCGACCAATTGGTTAATAGTACTCCAAAATCACAACTTCATGTTCTACTCTTGCAAGAGATGGTTGACGGCGACGCTTCACTCGAATGAGACACCACTGCATCCTAAAGAAACGCTCCAATATTGAAAGCCATACTGATTTAGATCTTTATATAAGTTATCGATTGTATCCGAATCTGTAAATAACATGTTATTAACAATAATTAGATCGCATTTTTAACTCAAACTCCAGTACTTATAGCATTATTGAAGATGATAACAGTGCCGCCACCGCCTGCACCAGTCAGCTTTGCTGAGAGGCCATACTTAGCAGCGCATTCAATGATCTTATCAATAGCTGAATGTCCGACTCCTAAACTGTTGAGTAAATGGTGATTCATTTCAAACAGAGTCTGAAAATAATTGCATTTTCAACTCAGAAACAATTATATATAAATTTGTTCAATAATTAAAACAATACAAACAAAACTAACAGTGAATGCTTCAAAATGAGTGCATTCATTGATTGATTTCCAGGCAGATAATGATATTTTATCGATTGCTGACAATATGTTTTCTACGATTTCAGGAAACTTTTCGTACTTTTGTCGCACTTTTTCTACCATTGCTTTAGTATTTCTCATCACTTTAGTGTTGACCAAAATAACAGGCAATGAATGAACGTTTTGTATCTGTTCCTGAATTTTGCCATTTCTGAAGAGAAGGGCTCCGCCAAAAGTACAAATAGAGTTATCAATACCAGAGGGACGGCCGTGAAATAGTTTGTCGACTTGAAAGGCCCACTCACTTATCAGTTCTAATTTTGGGCTCAATTTATACGCCCGTAAAAGCGCAGCCGTTAAGCTAACTGTGTATGAAGAGGAAGATCCCAGACCTGCACCACAAGGCAGTGATGAGGAAACTGTCACTTCCATTGACATGCGATTTGACGAACAATAGCTATCACTTATAGCTATATATAAGAGCAGAAATGCATTCAAAGAATTTATTACATCTTTTGACGCAGAACTCGGGTCAACGTATTTGTCGAGCTTTTCGATCAAACTATCGCTAAAATCCAAAACTTTGTTTAACTTTTGCTTTTCCTCTATTAACTGGATTTGTTTGAGGCCATCGATTGACCAAATGTTGGTTGTGTTGAAATTGTTAAGAATTAGCTTAACATGAGTTCCACCCGTTATAACACTTATCGAGACTTTAGTTTCTAAGTCGACACTCAATGCAATCGCATTCTAATAATAGTTTGAAAATTTTTATTATTTAACAATTGACTCAATAATAGAATGTAATCGTTTGCAAGACTTAACCTTTCCGTAAACTACAGCGTGTTCTCCATGAAGAATAACTTTTCCCGGAGTTTTACAATTAATTGTTTGTTCAGTCATTTCAATCAAATAAGAGTTCTATTCATTTAATAATAAAACTATTTATTGAGTTATAACTTATAAAACAGGGGAAATTGTGCGACACTATAAAAAAGTTGTAGTAGAAAAAGTAAAAACCAGTTTTCAATCTATCAAACAGCAAAACCTACAAAAACTTCCGCAAAAGCTTTGAATACTCTGTAAAAGTATTGAATAATTACCTGTATTTGCAAACGTCTTAATCTGCAAGAAAATCAGATAATTTGTATTTCAAGGACTTTGACTTTAATCATATTTGAAAAGTTAACTAAAACTTATTTATAAACTATTCTACACTTTCATTAATTTAAAACCTAATGTGTTTGCCATTAATTAAGGGTATATTAAAGTAGTTTTAGAAGAAGTGACAGCTTTTCTCATTTGTGGCATTTGTGGCATTTGTGGAACAGATGTATTTCAAGTTTGTTAAGAGAGTTGAGAGCAGACTCTCATTGGTTTGGTGTTCGACACAAACTCAGCATTAGGTTCAATGACAATCTCTGTATAGCTTTGGCGCGCACTTATGATATAGTGCAGTGAAACACATTGTTTTTATGCAATTCATACAATTCTATCAGTACTTTGTTTAAGTTCTCAAGTCATCAGTCTTTCAAACCTTTCAAACATTTCTAAGTTTTATTAATTATTTATTAATTGAATTCAATTTATATAACACTTAATTATAATTTTATAAAATTAACAAATTATACGAATTATGTGTTTATTAAGAACATTAAGAAGTGTTACAAAAATATTTATTTCAATTGTTAATAATATTTTATTATTAATTTTTGGCAAATTTTATAAACTTTTAATCAAAAAAGTTTTAATTACTTATAGTTTAGTGACAAAAGTAAGTATTAATTAATTATTATATAAAATTATATGACATATTAGTATTGATAAAAGATTTGTTAGTTATTAAGCTTTGAATTAAGTCATGAAAACCTATTGAACGATATTTTGGTTCGTATGGAAAGAAATGAACAAAAGTTGACGGCTTTGCAGAACCAAATGCTTTCATTGCAACAAAGAGTACAACAATTGCAGAACAAGTCACCCAAAGCTCATCCGCATCAACACCTCCATCAAGATCTGCCTCTCTGCCCACCAGTGCCACCACCACTCACACCCCCACCTCCTCCACCTTTGCCTCCCATAAAGATATCAAGACTTGAAAGCATGCCATCATTGGGTGCAATGAGTGGTTCCACTGCAAGAGTAGATTATATGACAGACGAGGACTGCTCTCAGACTAAGAAACAGAGGTTATAGTTGTTATTGTTGCATAAAATGTTATAAATAAATAAATTGATCACATTTTTGAATGTTAACTAAGGATATGTTAATCAATGAGTAGTTTATACTTTTATATTGTAGTGATTTAGGACTTCTTTCCTCTCAGATAATATGGCATTTGCTTTCTGGTCATTCAGAGGTACAAATCAGATGACAGTTGTTTTCTAATACAGATTTTCAATATTTTGCCCCACATTCAGGCCTTCGGTCAAAGATTTGGTTCAGAGAAAAGATCGATTGAAAGTAACTTCAATACAACGGTTAGTGTTGTTTCACTTTCTTTATATAAATTTAATTTAAAATAATCTTAATTATCAATAGAAGTCCGGGCGGAACGCCATTAACTCATTGGGCGAAAGGGAAGAGAGAAGAGTCATCTCCAGAAGACAATGCAATTGCAACTGTCATGAAGAAAGCTCTTAAGGCAAAGTTCAAAGTAATTCAAATACTTGTTAAACATTAACTGACTCTCAATATTGAGTTTAATTTCAATTATTTTAACATTTAATTGAATAGCATTTTAGACCAATAAGTCCTGTCTCACCAACTGATGGATCGCTTAATGATAATGATTTCAGTTTGTGAAGCTCTGCCCGTTTCGTGTCATCAAAACTAAACATTGTTCACAAAAACACATTCATTCTTGAACTTAAAAACTTATTTATTATTTTTTTATTAACTCTTTAATTCTTTAGGTCTCAGATATTTTTTTAACTGTATTTAAATTGTAATTAAAAAATGTGATAAAAATATTGTTAAACTATAAGTATCACATTTTTTATAAGTTATTAAATGTGTACATATAAAGTGATTAATAAGTGCAATCATTAGTAATTAAGTTTATTAACAGCGCTATTATAATACAGGACTAATTCAATGAAAACTCTTAATGGTTTTGTTCTATTTTCTGTTTCATAAATCAATTCATAACTTTATCTTCCATTCGATAAAAGTTATGAATATTCTTAAAAATTCACGAAATAGCGAGTGTTTACACATTAAGTTATAGCAGACAATCCATAAATTCTATCGTAAACCCCATAAACTCAAAGGCCATAAAACTCTAAACTATTTAATAAGTTTTTTAAGTGGCGCTTAAGATTGCAAAATGTGAAACAATCAACTCATTTATTAAATACAATAAATACTAATACAATATAACTATGACTAGTGTTGATTCAGTTTCGAGAATGAGAACCAAATTAAAAATTAGGAACTCATTCAACATTATATATAAGATTATTATAGATTAAAATCACTTTTATGTAAATTTTTATTTTATTTAATTTTGGATTTTATGCGTTAGGAAGTCATTGAAAACTTTTGAGGCGAAGTAAAACTTTTCGAGTCTATTATACGGTATATTTAGAGCTTAGCTTTTTCGGTGTGACGCCGAATAATCTGATCATTGCCGCCGAAATCGTCATTCGAGTTACGCCGAAAAAGCTAAAAGCTATTGATTTCATTACACAACACATTGATTTCATTTTATAGTTAACTATTTTATTATCAAATTTGTGTTCAAACAACGAATGTAATGTGTGATGATATTACTGGTCATTCTTGTTGTATATTATCTTTCACAACGCCCTTTAGTTCTCAAAGAATTTTTAATGTTTCGGTGATTTGGTTTTATTTTATTCTCAAAGAATGCGAAACTTATGAAAATTCAATTATGTCATGTTGTGGGTGTTGTGTACAGTTGTGCTCTGTACTGGTACTCTTATTTCCTCAAAGACCAGATAATTAAAAACCATTTTTGTAACTTAATATCATATCTTACTTTATCGATAATATTTTTAATATTGTTCATACATTGTGGGAATAAGAATGTGATATATTTGTGGGCTTTCAAGTTATTCAATAAAAATAAAAAATGAGAAATTTAGTCAATAAAAAATAAAAATGTGGTATATTTGAAATTTTCAAAATTAAAACAGATTCCTCCAGTCCAATAAGATACCGCCTCATCCACTATTTGTTACCTACAGTAATATAAGTTTAAGAAGTTATACAATTTTTTCATGAAATTCATCAGTGTTTCGATATTCAAATTTGAATAATCAATTAAATTTTTAATAAATCATAAGGTGTTGGATCTTCTCTTTATTTAAATGAGGCATAACCTAAAAAAGTTTAAAATTCGATTAATTAGACATATCAGGGATAAGATAACTGAACATTGAAAATATTTATTTTTAATGCCTACGGACTGATCCTTTCGAGATCCTATTGAAATTGTAAAAAACATTTGAATTATAGAATTCTTAAATTAAATATTTTTACAATGAAATGGAATCTTACAAGTTGTAAAATTCTTAAAATTATAACCCAAACAATTATAATTGACTGAAATTTTCGCAACTTTGACATTCATCCATAACTGGCAAGTGGGTAGAGTCTGATATGCGAACCAATATATTAATGTTGATTCTAGTTTTCAAATATACTCTCAATAACTCTGTAGTTGAAGAACTCTTTGTTCCAAAAAATTCCAACACTTGAATTCGTACTTAAAATATCAATAAAGTAAGTATTGACGTGAAATAAGTGGCGCTCACAGTAATTCTCTGATATATAAGTTTAAGTAAAAAATAATCTTCTATTGGTTCGATGTATTACTTTGGATAAGATTACAATTTTATTTTAAAAGTTTTATGACATTATAATATTTTTTAAGGCTTTCTGATATAACATAACATTTTCATAAAGGCTATTAATGGTTCCGTCACTTTGTGAAATCTATTTTTGAGGTGAAATGCATTCTT
>JAUJYT010000487.1:0-18352 GCA_033996565.1 Nanhermannia nana
AATTTTTTTTCTTTGATATTACAGATAATTTATGATATTTAATTGGACGTTATATAGATTTTCTGAATGATAACTATTAGTGTTGATACTTTAGCCTCGCGGCTAAAGCTAAAGCTAAAGGCTATAACTTTTTGGAAACAGGGCTAAAGGCTAAAGCTAAAAGCTAAAGAATTTTTTCAGGGCTAAAGCTAAAACTTTACACACATTAGCCTTTTAGCCTTGATATACTAGCAATTCCAGCGAAAGTGTCTCAAGTGAACAAATTTTTACAATATCTGGTAATACTTTCACTAAAAAACGTTTAGTCGATAATACTATTTAAATTATAATGTTATTACAAACTTTGAACCTCTTTTACGATATTTAATTAAAGAAATGATGAATTAGTTTTATTAATTAATTTTGAGGGCTAAAAGGCTAAAGCTAAAGAATTCGTGTAGGGCTAAAGCTAAAAGCTAACAAATTTTTTAGCTTTTTGATAATCAATCAACAAGACTGAATCAGGATTATGAAACTCGTGTTGTATTTATATGCAATAAATATTAGATATTAATAATTATTTAATATTTCTTATAATATAACCCTAAAACGCCAACATTCTTAATGAATATATACACAAAATATATTTTTTAGAGTATTGATAGAATTTCTTTTATTTAAATTTATATTCATTTAATTTTTAATAGTGAATACAATGTTGTAATTATTAAATTGTGTTAAAAAGCCAAAGAAAGAATCGACGGCTCAATGCTGGTCACAATTTAAAGCATATTGTTGTAATTTTTAACTATTTTAATTAAGAGTTGCAAAAGTTTCATATTATTGAACGCATTTTATTATTTAATTTATTGTTGAAACATAAGACAGTGTTTTCAACAATGGAAGATATTCTCAATAATATAATAATTTGGAATTTTTCAACAATGGGATATATTCTCAATAATATGAAAAATAAAAAATTACAACAATGAAGACCGGCGGGGGCGGCGGCGTACAGAAATGACAAAACTATATACTCGTTTTTGTTACACAACACGAGTTAAACACTCAAAATAATAAACTTTGTAATTGAGTTCGAAAATCAAAAACAAAAAAATAGTCTTAACGTTGCTCTTATTGATCACATAAATAGAATAAAATATAGTTAAAATTTATATATAATAATAATAAATGATTACTCAAATGAAATTCAAGAAACTTGAGTTCAACAATGTTTGACCCCTTCGATCCTAATTCTGTCTTACCCTCATTTTTTGTAATTGTTCCACTGGTGCTGAGACCATATTTGAGTTTTCATTTGACTCAACACCAGTGGGATATAAATTTCAAAATAATATATTTTTTCACTGGATTTTATGGTTGAATTGAGCCAAAGCAGTGTTTTGCTTTATAAATATTTTTAAAGCATTTTTTATTAATAGTGTTGTCCATAGGCCCAGCACAGGCCTATAAATAACAGTGCCTGAGCCTGTAATCAAAACATAGAGCCTAAGCCTTCGAAATGTTCTTAGAGGCGAACCTGGAGCATAGGCTCAGTCTGAGCCTATGGACAACAATATTTATTATTGATATAAAGGATAATTTTTGCAATTTTACAATATATAAATATATATAAGGCTCGTAATAACCATTTCTGGATCTATAGGGATAAACGAATTTCATGCTTAGATTCGTCTAAAAAAATGCTAAAACTAATATTTTAAAAATTTATGAAATCCGGAATATCATATTTGGTTATAACCTGAAAATTTACATTTTATTATAAATTCCCAATTCTCAAGTTTTGCTATAATCCAAACATCGAAAGTAATTCTATTCAGAATTTCGCTTTTTCTAACTGAAGACAGCTTTGATTTTTAAAATTTATAATATAAGAGTGGCTTCAATTCGCCATTAATTTGCAAATTTGTATACTTTCTAAAAAGTTAATTTTTAAGGGATTTTTTTATGTCAAACTAAAAGAATATTTTTTATACACAAATTCTAGAAAGTAATTAAATTTTTTTGTTATCATCATTGATCATATTGTTTAGCATAACAAGTTTTAAAATGTCCAAAAAATTGCTTTTGTTTGATAAGTTTATAAGTTGTATTCATATGAATACAAATTATAAATTAACTTTTTGTTATAAATTTCTCAAACAATAAATTAAATAAAAAAGCAGTTAATTAAATAATAAATTTAATAAATTTGAATAAAAATAAAAATAAAAGCAAGATTAACATTCATAGCAAGCAAAATTGTACACTGGAATGCAAGAAAAGCACAAGCATTTAGTATAGAATATAAAACATGTTATCCCACATATCAATAGACTTAGAACTCAACTCAAAGTCATTGGTTTTCCCAATATTTTTCTCAAAGTATGAATCAATCACTGAGTCGAAAAGCACTTCAAGTTCTGAACTCAACTCATTTTATTTATAATTCATTCAGAAAAATGGTTTTTAGTTATTTTATGACTTGTATTCAAAGTCATTAAAGTATAATAAATTTGGAAAAACAATGAGTTGAGTTCAGAACTTGAAGTGCTTTTCGACTCATTGATTGATTCATACTTTGAGCAAAACTATTGGGAAAACCAATGATTTTGAGTTGAGTTCTAAGTCTATTGATATGTGGGATAACATGTTTTATATTCTATACTAAATGCCTGTGCTTTTCTTGCATTCCAGTGTACAATTGGATTAATTAATTAATTAAATAACAATAGTCTTTAAAATGACAAAGAAGTTTATAAATAATTCTTACAATACGTATATATATATATACTGCATGCCAGACATAAGCAAGAGTAGTATGTAGGTAGTAGAACCAACCACTGAAGCTTCAAAATTTACCTTAATACCCCAAGTGATCTCTAGACTCCCCGAGGATTTTTGATCCGAAATATATACTTTTTATGTTTAGTCAGTACTAATATTAGTGCAGTTTATACTTTATTTATTTTAAAATTGTATAAAAAACTGACATTTATTTTTACAATTATTTGAAAAAACTTAATTTATAATGTTTTTAAATGTCAAATAATGCGTTAGATTCATCATATTATAACTTATAATTGCCATTCAAAACCGTTGAGTTTACTCCTAACCCCCTCCCGCCCTTGGGTTTGCAAAATTTCCAAAAGTACCCCCTGGAGCTTTAAATTTTTGGATAACTTGCTTAAGTTTGCTGCATACTAAACAAATCAATATTAAATAATTGTTTCTGCTGGTCATTAAAGTTCTTACTTCCTTTCAGACTAAAGGTGTGCAAACAATTTTAATTCTGGCCCAACACGACTGCGGCCCGAGAGATCTCGACCCCTATCGAATCTTATATAATTAAAAACCAAGGATCAAACCTAACAGCAGACAGTGAGCACAAAACTGGCTCGACCTACTGTCCCTCGCTTTATGACTCGAGTTTATCGAAAACTCTAAAATACTATTTCCGTTTAACTTAATACAAGCGGGAAAAGGAGTTAAAGCTGGTTACCAGAAGTAGTAGAGCTTCGGACAGCACCGGATCTCAAACCTCAAGGTTTGTGACTTAATCGATCCGCGAACCGTTTCCTTCATAAAATCTGTGACCATCTCAGTACAGACTGCGGGTTGGGGCCCATGCTCACCTATGCTTTCAGGACCTGGACATTCGAGTTTTGTGTCCTTTTAAATCAATTTATTGATCATAAATTATAAGACCTTACACTAGAACAAGAGGAAAATCAAAAACTTGATTATTCTATACATGATATGAAAAAAAGCTATGATGTGAAGAAAAATTTTGTTGACGTAAAAATATAAGTGTAATTTGATATAAATTTAATCGAATTGAAATAAATCTAGCGTTATGTTCAATATATTGGACACAAAAAAATGAGGAATTCGCTGAATCTCTATTGAATAATAATTGATCACAAATAATCCAATCAATCTTTCAAACAGCTCGAGTCACTCTGTTGTGAATTTCACATCTTCTCTAAATTGAGATCATTTTTTACTCGAGTGAAAATCAATTTCTATTGTTTTGAGTCTAGATTTATCTTAATATCTCTTATGCTTCAAATGTTTTCGAGAATGTTTTCCAACGCAGAGATTAAGCCTTATTTCAAAGTTAAGCCAAAAAATGATTCGACAACAAGTTCTAATGCTTAATAATTTTTTTGTATCGATTGAAAAGAAAACCGTTGAAACCACCGATTTTCAAACTACCGATTTTCAAACCACCCATTTTTAAAACACCGATTTTCAAACCAGCGATTCCCTGTTTTAATACCCTTATAGCAAACTTTTCCCACTTATCTTATATGAAAAATACTGACTTCATTTTTTCAAAACTAAAATGTTTATAATCAATTTTATTTTAATGAAGACTTCATCAAATTTTAAATAATCAATTTAAGTAAACTCTAGATTTATATTTTAAGAAATCTTATCAAATGCAAAAAGCAGATCCCAAAGTACGTGACACGTTGTTATCAGATTAAAATTTGAATAAAACGTTTTATTTTCCTTTGACTAATAAAATCATTTAATAAGAATATTTATTAAAATTAAAATCATTATAAACTTTTTAGTTTTGAAATAATTAAAGTCAGTGTCTTTCATATAAGTGGGAAAAGTTTGTTATAAGGATATTAAAACAGGGAATCGTTGGTTTGAAAATCGGTGGTTTGGACAGCGATTGAAAAATACATCAATTTTATAAACATCCTTATAGTTGAACAAAAGATAATCTTAAAGCGATTTCTTTGATTTCAAAATCCTTTTTGAATAAAGTCCACACTTCTGACAAGTGAGAGAAGCGAAGAATAAATCCTATTTTATTAAAGACTTTGACGAATGTAACATTTGCTTCGCTATTAAGATAAAAGATTTTTTCGAAATCCATTTATTTCTATCTTTTGAAGTAATCAGGATCTGATCCACGACTGAATTTAGGAAATTAAGATCCTGTATACCAATACTTTGAAATAGTTGGCCAACAGTCGACCTCAATATTTGCCTCTATAGGGTTTGATATGACTGTGATAACGATGTTTGTATTCAATAACTAACAGACATTAAAATATAGCGAAATATATAATTCCCAACTTTAATCATATAAAGTAATTTAGAATTTATTTCATTTTTCTATTTATAAAATTTAAGATAACATAAAACACCATAAAATAAGTGCAATATTAATAATTGGATTTCATAAAATTTAAAGGACATTAACAAAAGAACAAAATATATTATTGTTGGTATAATTATGATAAACAATAGTGAGAATTGAATATTAAAATAAAACAGATATTTGACATATCAAGCTTATACAGATATCTGTATTCAGATACTTATATGAGATGTTTATGCTATATGAAAATCATTTGGTTGGATAGCAGTCTGACATTGAGTGCTATAATAATTTTGAAAGTGACTCAATTATTCATATCTTCTACAAATTCAATTTCGTTCTCAATTCTATGCCAAAAATTGTGCAACAATTCAATTCTTTCTGTCATAAATTTTTAAATTGTTTGCATTAATTATTAGCAACTTTTATCATATAATAATTTTCTGTAATGCTTATGCTAATAGACCCTTAAGTCAGACAACAATTCAATAATTATAATATTAAAATTGAAAAAATTAGATTAAATGTAAAGAATGTAATATTAAATCAATTGATTACAAAAGATTATAACTGTTTCGTTTGTTAACATATAATAGAATGATTGTTAAGTGTCTTTAAATACTATAATCTCTTTATAACGAAGTGCTTTTCTGATGAATTCTTCACTAAACTATATTTTATGGTTTAGGCATTCTATTGAATAATACTAATGAGTGAGAAGTTATTATTATATAATTTGATTGGAAAATAAAGAACCTGAACCTGAGAGAATCAAAGGAAGGACAAAGTCTTTGAGGGGGGTGGGAGGTGCACAACAAATTATAGTTTTTTCCAATGCATTAAAGGGTTTAGACTTAAAAAATATTTGCAACTATTTATTTGATTGAATGCTATTTAAAAGGTCTTAATCAACAATTGATTTAACTGTAATTCAATGTGATGTATGAAATATGGAATAATATCAGATTAAGTCTATTAACCAATTCATGAATTAGTATTCAAGATAACAAAAATTTAAAGATTCTATAATAACATTTTTAAGTCCAATTTTAAGCAAATTTTAATCATGTATTTGAGTGTCAATGAAAATGTAATAATAATTAATATACCGTAACAACTATTAAAACTAACAAATTTTAAACTATAATAAATAAATAACTTGATATAATTTAAATTTATATTTATAACAATTATATGATTAGTCAACTCATTATTTGTTATAATTGAATATTTATTAAATACTATATCGGTTTTAAATAAATAGTGTTTCAATTTGCTGAACGTGGGCTCAAACAAAATCAATAAATCGCTATTTTATGTCAAATTAAATGAATAATACATTTGACAAACATATACAATATCTGACACTCATATAATATGTTAACAATTATAAAAGTTATAGGCTCTTTAGAATCCTACTCCTCTCATATTACAATATTTACTTAAAAATGTCTCAATACTAAAGTATGACATAATTGGTTGCATAATATTATAATCTATACTCACTTGTGAGTTATAATTATTTAATAGTCTCTGCATTTATATTGTTAACTGTAAGCCTAATATAGATATTTAATTACATAATAAACAAAATTTACTTTTAAGTTAGTTTTTGGTTTAACTTAACTTAACTTTACTAATGACACGTTCTTTGATCCGGTACTTGAATTTATTGAATATATTCTTATTTTTAAACATATTTTAATTTAATTAAATAAATTAAATAAAACAAAATTATTTTACAAATGAGTCTAAATAAGAGTTATTTACATAATAGCTCTCTTATTCACTTTTCTGCTATAATATAATATCACCAAAAGAAAGCTATATTTTAAAAGTCTTTTTAAAAAAGCAAATTTTTTTGAAAAAAAAGACTTTAAAAAGAGGATAATTTTTTGAGTTAAACCTTCAGAACCTGGTTTTTACAAAACCAATTCTTCTCATTAAGAAATTTCTACTTTCTCTAATTTTCTAATCACTAATTATTTTATATATTAAGAGGTATTAAAATTTAAAAATTACGTACAGTATTAAAATCTGGTCAAAAAATATTAGGATTAGTTATCAGTTATCATAAATAAATTTCAAATATTCAACTGAAAAAGTTTACTATCAGTTATCAGTCGAGTCCTATTTTTTAACCCATTCATTATTAAGGAAGATATTTATGTTCACAAAAAAACTATTGTCAATTCATTTGCAACCAATTCCTAAAAATTTATTTTTATAATAGCTATTAAAAAGATTAAAATAAATTAATAGGTTATTAAGTTAAAGATTCCGTAAATAGTTGGGTTCAGTTGGAAATTTGCTGAAAGTGTAATGTGTAGTGAATTCTCAAAAGTAATGTAAACTCTACCTGAAAAGTCATGGGAATCAAAATCAAAGGCTTTCACTGTTATAATTAATTTTTTGAATTATTAAAACTTCACCAACGGAAGAATGACGGGAACAGTTGAGATGAAAAGTTTCATCGAAAGAATAAATTGGACCCTTTAGAAGACTTTAGGGATACAGTTAACTTTTAAAAGATATGACCCTATCATTAGTTTCAATTTGGTTGAGGCAACTAATTGAACGCACGTTAAATCCCAAAAAAACCAACTAATGGTAAATTTCGACAGTCTCTGCACACACACCGGGGAAATAAATGATCAGTTCCTGCAATCTTTACGATCTCAAAATATTCTCAATTCTCGCAGGAATTGCACACCATTTTTGTGAGAGAAACTATTTATTGATTTTGATCTTTAAATAATAGCTGAATGCAGCAGAAAATTGTAACATCAATTTACCTGCAGATATCTGTTTTAGATCTCATTAGGGATATTTTTAATGTATTCACGAGATATACCTAATTTGATATTTATGTATATTTTTATGGTTGTATTCGTTGAAAAAACATTAAATTTTCAATGAATTAAATCAGAAATACGCTTTATTTAAATTTTTTAGACTAATATTTTTGCATTACTGATAAAGTAATTTTAAAAAACTTATTCATTAGGCTTATAACTAAAAGTACTCAAAGTTTTAATAAAATCAATTTGAAAGACTTTCGATTTGAATAAAGAATAATTACTGTAATAATTAATAATTTATAAATAGTTTTGTTTTAATTCAAAAGAAAAATAAGTCCTAAAACTGAACAAACAATTCAGTTGAGGAATTGAGTTCATGATTTAGAACCCCATACATGTTCCAGATTATGAAAGACGAAACGTATTCCTGTATATTAAGCAAAAGAAGTCGACCAGAAGCAAATAGGATTAGGGCTAACGTCAGATTTTGTCAGTTTAACACTCTGTTTACACAGTGACCAAAAGTTGATATATATGATAACTAGTTATATGGTATGATAAACTTTTGTGTAATTTCATCATAAAATCTAATAGAGAAGCAGTAAAACTAAACTTGATTTAGACGTCAGTAGAAAATTGAGAAGTGATGAAGTTTTTTGTATCCCTAACAATTACATTAGTGAATCTGATCTATTGTTGATCTATTGTGTCAACTATGGCAACAAATATTATTAGGAAAATATGTATTAAGATAACTGAATTATCGCACTGTCGACCCAAATGTATTCATTTCATTTATATATTGACTCATTCTCTTTGAATATTTTCTTTCCTAATATAGAGACTGTTTAATAGATAGGTTTTACTTTCACAACGATATATCAAATAAGTAAAGGCACGAAAAAGTTTAAGAATTCTTAAATATAGCATAATATATATTCGAGCGATAATTTTCAAAACAAATCCTTTTAATTTGTGATAATAAAAATTCCCAGAATACCAGCGCAGTTTTGGTTATGATAAGGAATGTGGGTCTTATTAATGAAAGTGGCACTGATTCTATATGTGCTTCTCTCAAATGGTCAAACACTTGTTTCTTGACGTATTTGATCGAATATTAAATATCGCACAAAAAATGTGCAAAAGTTTGTGAACAAAAGTTTTAAGGCTTACTATGCAGTAAAAGTGCAAATTTTCGTAAATAACGATCACTAACAATATTTGAATGCTAACAGCTTTAGATTTAAAGTTTATGCTTCACATGTATAGGATGTTCGATAAGATTATTTTTGAAGGAATCTGTTTCTTATTAAATTCATAATTTCATTTATTTGTATTAAATCTCATGTTTTATTCAAAACATTTTCATGATTTTCATATCATTTGTGGAGCTGTTCTTTATTAGTTTAAAGTTTTAATCAAAAAATAAATAATAAATGAATTGTTTTCTGCCATAAAATGAATAAACTAATAAATAAGCCCCGTTGCTTCGCAACTTTATAAAATTATGATATTAATCCATGGGATACAAGAAATTATTTCAATAAAAGAAGTGGTTGAAAAGCCTTTACAGTGTAATTAAATTTTTTAAAATTTTATAACTAAAATCTCATTATGAAATTTTTTTTATATAAGTTTATTATTGCGGAATTACACGCACACATTCTGACACGATTTTTTATGATATAAAAATTTGACCCTGTCACTCACACACAAACAAACACACACACACACAATCACAACCACGCATGATTTTAAATAATATAGATAAACTAAATAACAGGTTAAATAGTTTAGGATCAAATGAAATTTTGTTGTTGTTTCAGTCAAATTACATAAATTTTGCTGCATTGAAGCGCATGCTTTGCTATTACTTGTAGTACATTTGCATTAACTATATGTTCACTGAGATAACGCAAAATTTCCCTTAGAAATGGGCTTAAAAAACACTCTATACAGTGCCATACATTATGGAGTGCTACAGAAGTTACTGATCATTGGTGGGACAGTAGTTTTTTTTATAAAAAAAATAAAATTTTTTTGAAATAAGGAACATTTCCGCAGAACCCGAACCCTCTAATTATTATTTTTTTGATAAAGCACGCGCTGTCTTATCTCGTAAAATAATGCAAAACTCTTAATGAGTTTAAGTAATCCTAAAAACACTGTACTGTACATAAAAAAATCTACTCATTTGAAATTTTCTATCGTTAAATCGAGAAAATAAGGCACCCATTAAATTAATTTAAGAGTAAATATATTTCTCAATATCATTGCATTTTAGGCTGTAATTAAGTTTTAGAGATTTTGCTCAAATTTCACACTCAAATGAGGAAAATATCTTAAATTCAAAGATAAAATTTGAATAATTAAAAATTATATTAAGTTTTTAAAAATTAATTCCTTAGAATTCCTTTGTATGGCAGAGAAATTTAAACTGAGTTTAATTGGTTATAACTTTAAAATTACAAAAGATAACGATTCAAAATTTTAGAGTTTATTTAATTAATTATTAAAGTTTATAATTTTATCAATTGATGACTGATAGGGCACCCGTTCGGCCGCTTTAAGTATTTTTGTCTTAAGATCCCTGAAAGGCGTTGGCATGACTCGCGACGCATTAGTTTCAATTCTTTTTTCGTTTTCCCGACCAATTATTTTCTTCCGCTGTATTTTACTTATTATCAAATCGATCGGAACCACTTTCAGGGAATTATTTCTAAATTTAGACCACTATTTATCTTATTAATAAAACTATAAATTGTGGACACATTTCTGTAAACTGTATACAAATAAAGTTTCAGTGAATAATTTAGAGTTTCATTTGATGGAACACCAGATTGTGGGTAATGTGTAATTGTATAACTTGGTATAATGCTAAATAAAAGTATTTTTCATACTCATGGTAACGAATGATATGCCATTTGCATAAAGTTTAAAAAGTAGTTAACACTAAACGGTTGAGGTCAGTTTTGGCCGAAGGTGGTCAAATGTGGTCAAATGTGGTCAAATGTGGTATCAAATTACTCGGTTTGACGAACTGAATCCAACGATATATCACACTTGTATGTAAGAAGTCTGAAACAACCTTTGTGCTATATTTTATAACAACTGCCATAGCCTTTTCGAAGGGCTATCTGTTTAAAGGTTATCTTTTTGCAAACTAATGGCCAATTCATAATTTGAATGGATGGATTTTGTAGAGAAAAAAATAAGCTTCAAAACTATATATAACATGATAGGATTTATTTTTTCATAAGATTATAAAATTACTTAGAACTCCAGTTTAAATTTCTCTAGCCATACCATACCATACCATCCCATCCCATACCATACCATCAAAATTGAATAATTATGAAACTCAAAAATATTTAAATTATAAATAAATCAATGCCATCAAAATTTGGACAAAATTTTACTCTATATTGTTTGTAACAAAACTTTTGTTTCAAATATACAGAGCTTGATATCCAGGAATTTTAAGTTTATCGAAAAATATTCAAAAATTAGAATTTAATTATGATTCGAAATTTATTTACTAATTAACGCTAAATAATAAATAATAAGCACCAAAATGGTGTTTTATATTTAATGTGTTACGCGGATTAAATGATGTTTATGTCATAAATAGCTGACTGCTTGGAATATTCCTCAAATTTGGTTAAAGCTCTTTAAAAATCTCTTTTTTTAGTAAAGCTATTTAAAAATCAATAAAACAAGCTTTATATTAGTTTAACCTAAAATAAGCACCTTTTTGCACATGAGTGTGAGTGCAAAATGCGAATAATTATATTCTATGTCTATTATAATTAATTGTAATTCATATGCGATTGCAATCATTACTGCAAATAAGGGTTTTCTGATTAAATTTTTATCACAAAAACAAAAAGTGATTAATATTAAAATCGTATATATGTTTGCATAAAATGAATTGACAAAAGTATTTTTTATTTGAAACAAATATCTGAATATTAAACACTTTACCATTACTGTCAAATATAGACATTTGTTGCTATCAATATGAACACCAGTTGCAAACAAACCGTTCGTTCAAATGATTATTTAAAACATTTTTAGTATTTCTTCGATTTCACGCATATTCTGATTCGGAAAGACTTTGTGCTTCAGAGACTAGAGAATGGTGATCATCATAGGGGCGATGGTTCTGGTGATGGTTGTGATGATGGAATAGTTGATGATGATGTAAGTGATGGTTACTCAAGTAATGCATGGATGAGTCGTGTAAATAGGCGTCGGATGATGACCTTTGGCCCATATTTACCCGGTTTGCATTGTTTGCCACTGAAATAGACTTCTGGTAACTGAACAATTGTCGCTCCAAACTATAGTTTTCACTCGTTAGAGCAGAAATCTCTCTTCTATTATATAAAAAGGACAGAAAATAGATTTTTATTTCTTTGTTTTGGTCCATGAAATCGATTGCAGTTAAAAAACTAATAGTTTAAGACTCAAGTGTAATATCGTTTGAAGCTTTGCTCTTTGTTTTACGGGTTATTTCAACAAAATCGATGCATACTTTCTAAACATTAAATGACTTGAGAGCTGCATCTGTTTTGTTTAGGTAAGAACGTGACAGCAGAGACAGATCAGCTCATTTCAGGTTATGTACTATTTTCTGTGAAGCTATAGTGAAGAGTTGATTAAAGCATTATCAAAGTCTTTTTGTTTAATTAATGCAACAAAACATATAGTAGTCTGAATGGACGAGTTAGTGCTCTGGGGAACTCACTTTCTGTTGTGTATAAGAGTAAGAGATGCCTACAGGTTAGCTCTCAATTCCCATAAGCTTAAAAGTCCATACATTTCATACAGACACAGATACAGTACTATGCAATAAAACTAAGGCCAGCACTAACTCAGAGGTAATCTTAAGAAAACTTCAATTTATTCCAAGTTAAAGTCAATTTTGCTTTTTGTCTAGAATTTAGGTTAGAATTTCAATTGAACCCAATCGTAAAATTCGATTTTCTAAAATTGCTTTCAAAACTCTTATTTAATCACTACTACAGAAAATGGCCTGACATTCAACTTTATTACACAATATTCACAATTTTGAATAGTGATTGATCAATAAATATTTGAAGAGCTGTTGCAAACTATATGGAAGCAAAACTATAGAATCAAAAGTATAAAAAGCAATATTGAATTCGACTAATAATAATTTTATATAGAATGTGACAAAATATAATGAGCTATACTTGACGGACATATATATAACTATACATATATATAGCTATATATAACTCTACAAATGAATTCTCTATTTTAAATTTGTTTCATGTATTTGAAGCACACGTTGAAGTTTGACATGCAGTAGTGTTTCGCATATAATTCTTAAATAACTTGATGCTTAACTTCATATAATACTAGTATAAATTGTTCTTTTACCAGATGGTGTCATTCATATTTTGCTATAATATTATAGCTTTCAGTATTTTGCAAATTGTATTATTTGCTAAATTGTATTTGGGTTTAGCCGTTGGCATCTCTTTAGGGTTTAGATCAGGTCTAATTTGGTGATATTCAAAAATTTTCTTCGATATTTTTTCGAATCGACATTACTGTATCTTTATGTGTAATGATGAACATATACTCGAAAATTTTCCGAGCCTAGGCTCAAAACCCTTAAAAACTGAGCCTAAATAATGAATGAATATAATGCATAATTTATTTAACTGAATCATATCTTTGCTTTAAATAAAAGTCTTATGATCTGTAATTTATTTATATATTTTTATTAAGAATCTTAAAGTATTATGATTTCACTCAAAGGATACCAAAAAATCATATCCTGTATTAAATGCAATTTTTAAATTACATAAACTAATACTGTAAATAAACTATTAATAGCAAATTTTGTCTTTCGCGGCAAATATTGGTACCCTTTGAGCGAAACAAAATATAAGTATACATAATACCTGAGCCTAGGCTCGAAAGCTTGAGCCCAAAGCCTGAGCTTCAGGTTCAAAAAGGACCCTAGAGCCGAGCCTGAAACCTAGCATCAGGTTCATGATTATTTATGTACTACATATATCTATACAGTACCATTTGATACATAGAACTTCAAGTGTAAAGATAAGAATTCAAGAGTCGATTTATTGAGTCTATCAAATGCATAAACTCTTCGGAATCTAAGAATTTAAGACTTATTTAATCGAATTTTTATCATGATTTCGCTCATACAGCAAACATTTTCCATCATTTAAGTCATTCTAACTCTGACTATAGCTTCCACTAGTATTTAAGAATCCAATGCAAGTAAATGATGGAAAATATTCCGATACATTAGAATAAATCGAAACAATGCAATTATAGCTCAAATAAGATCACTAAGAATTCAAATGAATCCGAACACAACTCAAAATAGGTTTAAGACAAACAAAAATTGTGGAATAGGATATCAGTTGTCGCAAAATTTAAAATAGAGAGTTAGTCTAAATTCTTATTGCATTCAACTTTATGGAAAATGAAAATACTTTATTCTCAAAATAAATACTACATTACATTATCATTCCTTAGAGACAGTTTATTCTCAGAATTATATGTTTTTTAAGATAAGTAAAAAGGTTTTTTGCAAGTACTGTGATTACCACCAAAATCTTTAAGCTTTTGTTATTCTGTTGACAGCTATGAAAAAAATTCAATTGAGAATCGCATCAACTCTAGTGAGTTATCATTTTATTTGAAAGTGCGCTCATATTGTATTTCAACTGAACCTTTGAATAAATTTATTTGATATTAATGTTTAAATTAGTTTAAAGTATTGAATGAAACTAATGATTGAATTTACATTTCAAACAGAATTTAAAGTAGACTTTGAACTATTGTAACTTATATGTTATAAAACATATACAGTTACTTCTTATATGCTATAAAACATATACAGTTACTTCTATTTAAAAAAGAATCAGATCTTATATCTTATAATATAAGAGAAATTGGCAAAAATACAGTTAAAATATTGCATAAGCGTTATGTATAGCGTTATATATCTTATTTCAAAAATTTGATTTCCTATTATATAAGTCTTATGTAATAACACATTTATTTTTATTTGTTTTTTATAAGTTCGTCAATTCATTTATGAGTACACAATTACAAATAAGAAAGAGATGCTATGCTATGCATGAAAGATGAAAGACTGTATACCGGTATGAATACAACGAATTTAGATGAGATGACAAAAATATTCACAAACAAATCAAAAATAAAATAGTAATAGCAAATTAATGAACTGTAAAGAGTGGAAAGTGACATATCGATGATTGATTAAAAAATGGACCAAAAGCTTAAACAATTTTTGACTATGAGTAGAATATTCGGCTTTCATTCGGTTTATTAATAATGTGATTACAGAATAATAATTTAGAGCACTCTATATTTATAAATTCCTATTTAATTATATGTAAGAATTTATTTGCAATTTATTAAAGCTTGCTATGAAAAGATGATAAAAGTTGTTGAGAATATTTTTAATGTCAGCATAATTTGTGAGTATGACTGCACTTAATAATTATATCGCCTTCAACTCAGGCCAATCCTCTTTCATGATAGAAGCAGTAAATTATGTCAAAGATTTCATTCATGTCTATTCATATTAGTTTATATAATATATGCAGTTAAACCTCTCTATGTTAAACATTATACAGGACTTCAATTATGTTCAAGTTAGAGAAGTGTTCAACATAGAGAATGTTATTTATAATGTAATGGAATGGTTAGGGACTCAAAATCATGTTCAAGATAGAGAGGATGCTCAACATAGAGAGCGTTTCAGTTACGGAATACACAGTAGCACTACAGTCATTCCCTTTTATAGTGAACACTTTTATAGTTAACGAATTTTTCAGCTAAAATTAATTAAACACATATAAAACTGTTCGGTTATAGTGAATACCCGCTTATAGTGAACGGTTTTTGCGGGACCAACCAGTTCACTATAAACGGGAACGACTGTACTGTATTAATTATCAGTCAATTTGTGCAGACATTTATTTTTGGAAAATAATTTTATGACTATATATAGATATATTGTTGAACACCTTTGATTATAATTTTTTTGAAGTTATGAAAACATTCACTTTAGTTAAGTATAGTTGAAAAGGGGTCTAAATTTTTTAAAAATATTAACCGAATAAATATTTTGCGAAACACACGACTAGTAAATTAAATCAGAATCAATTGACACAATGACTGAACAATTGCTTCATGTCTATGGAGAACCACTTTCAGTGCTTCTTCGAGTGATAGTTCTAAAAGACAATAAAACGGAAACAAAAACCTCTCAAAAGTATGGCCGAAATGTGACGGCACAAAAACCAGTGGCAAAACTTCTAAACTATTATAGATATGTAGTGCAAGGCATTAAAGGGAGTCAAAGAACAAATTCAGTAGATATCGGTTCAGGCAATGAAATCTTGAGATTGAGTCCCATTTTAGGTATTGTTCAAAAGGGTCAGTGGTTAAGCTCTGGTGAAAGCGAATTAGACATTCAAAATGGGATCCCAAGAGATAATGAAAAATACCCGAAATGGTTAACTTGTGAGGCATCGAGTGGTTGGTTAGCAATCGCGGGACTGAATGGAGTAGTTATTGTGGACTCAGCGACAGCTGTTTTTGGTGATCCGGTGTTTATCTTAAGACGTAGCGGGGCTTTAGTCGCTCTCGAGAATGGCATGCAATGCATCGAATTGGGTTCGGGCGGACACTTAGCTCTTTATGCTTTTGGCGCTATTGTTATCATTCCGGGTAAGGGTTTCCTCAATCAATCGATTCTTTACTACACTTGTATACGTCCGGAGTTTTTAGGTAAAAATTCTAAAGAAGGACCGCTTCCTATACAGCCAATACTTCGCGTATACCCCGGAGAGAAGTCTGACTTTTACATCGTTCAAGTGAGACAACGGTTAACAGTTATTAAGTCTGAGTGGTGGCGAATATTGATTAGCGAACACTTCTGGCAGTTCGAGTTCCAGACGTTTATGAGGTTTTATCGAGTTTTGGCTTTTTGTGGACTCGAAAATAGAAATGATGGGTCTGGAGGTCAGGCATTGTTTTATCCAAAAGATTTGATAATACCTATGAAGTCATTTGAAGGGTTAGGAAGAATAGTTCCACACTTAGTGATAGTACAAAAAGATTACTTTTCAATTGAGACCCAACTCTTTGAAATAAATCCCGAGTCCGGACATGTATTAGTATTAGGAAACTGTGATCTGTTGCCATCTTCAGTGGTTGTACCGCAAGGAAGTGGTTCTAAGTTGTTGTTGGACAGAAAAGGCAGAACCCATGCGTTCGTGACCACTACGAGAGCGTTGAATGAAAATCGATTTATTGTTGGCAATGAACACATTCGTAATCTTTCGCAAAAAAATATAAAATTGTCTTCAAGTGGAGCCGTTTGTAATATCTTACTTACATTTACAAATGGCTTTATTCTGATGGTAGGCGCCGATCATTATAATTAGGATTTGAGAAGTGGTCTCAATTGCTTATCATATTTGAAAAGCATTAAAATTAATTAATTTTAACAAATGTCTATTGGATTTGAATTTCTTTATATAAGTTATTTTATAAAACATGTGAATCAATGTTAAGGTTCTAAGGATTAGTTTGATTTGTGTAAAGATTGGGTTTAAGTTTATTCTAGTATTGATATACTGGTGCTGTAAACTTTCTGTAGCTTTACTAACACTAACGTTGCTTTAAGTTTATATGAATTAAAATATGTAACCATACTTATAGTGACCAAAGTGGCCAAAGACTGGCCGATCTAATTAGACATTTGGCGTAATAATAAATTTACATAAAAACATAAATCTGAATCACATTATTGCAAAAATTTTTTATTACAATTTACATTATTACAGAATTACACAAACAGACACATATTTACAAAAAATTTAGATAACGTTTTATCTGATAGTTTTTGTAATAATAAAATTTTAATTTTAATTAATTGTT
The DNA here is from genome assembly GCA_033996565.1 of Nanhermannia nana. Classification (NCBI taxonomy): domain Eukaryota; kingdom Metazoa; phylum Arthropoda; class Arachnida; order Sarcoptiformes; family Nanhermanniidae; genus Nanhermannia; species Nanhermannia nana. The sequence goes on from JAUJYT010000487.1 coordinate 17,890, forward strand.
AGAAAAATTTTTATAGAGAAAGGTCTAAAGTCTCGAAATTACTTAAAGTGCTTTCAAGACTATTATATCTGTATCAATAGTACTGACAATTAATTGTAGGAATAAGTGATCAAATTCTGATTGAATATCATGACTAAAGATGGGAATCAGTCCAAGAGCAACAGTAATCGACAAATCAGTGGAACAAATAATAGTCAAAACACGAATTCTTCTCAATCAGAATCAAATTCGAGACATAATAACAGATCGAATGCCGGCTCGAATAGTAGTAATCAACCGAATACTCAAAACAGTAACACAATTGTCCGCTCAGAACATCCGACAATTCCTGATGAAGTCGGAGATCCTAATTGTCCGGTTTGTCTGATTCGTGTTCACGACAGAGCGTATACCAACTTATGTTTGCATGAATTCTGTTTCCCCTGCATTCAAGAGTGGTCTCGAAATCACAACCGATGTCCGG